>CAUYPK010053339.1:0-65409 GCA_963574355.1 Loris lydekkerianus | reverse complement strand
GAACAACATTAAATGATGAATGTTATAAATAACATTTTACTATAAAAGTATAAACTCCTTGGGCGGCGCCTATGTCTCTGTGAGTAGGGCGCCATCCTATGCCAAGGGTGGGGAGTTCAAACCTGGCCCCAGCCAAACTGCCACAAAAAAATAGCCAGGCGTTGTGGCAGGCACCTGTAGTCCCAGCTACTTGGGAGGCTGAGGCAAGAGAATCGCCTAAGCTCAGGAACTGGAGGTTTCTGTGAGCTGTGTGATGCCACGGCACTCTACCAAGGGCAATAAGAGACTTTGTCTCTACAAAAAAAAAAAGTATAGACTCCTTATTTTTTAATTCAATTGAGTATGTTCTACTGCAGTTACTTTCAATGTCGAAGAGTGAAAAATAATGCGAATAGCTATAAACTTCAGATAGAAATGATTTATCATTTATTATTCATCATTATTATGCATTTGGACATAGTCCTTAATAACCAGGAAGAGAAGTTATTTTGATTTATTTAATAAAGATAATTGTGAGATGTGTTTTAAAGAAATTAAAAATTCAAGAGAATGTTAAATTTAAAATAGTAATTTAATTATTGTAGTAATTTAATATAGTATTATTATAGTATAATAAATTAAATATAGTACAGATATATTACCTAAAGGTGTAGCTTTGAATGTAGCAGTATGCTTTATAAATTGCTTTTTCAAAATTAACCATAGATTTTTCTATACCTGTGTATTTTCAAAACATATACTCATTGAATATTCTTCATTTAACTAACAATGAGTAATATATTGGGAGCTGCTAATTAGTAAAAGACAACTATGATCAAAGCCACCTTATGGGTATATGTTTATTTTATAAGTCTCTGGACATGTTAATTGTAAATTTTGATCACTCTTGTAGAGCCTGAGGAATTTTTTTTCTTCTCTTTGAAACAGGGGCCAGATGGATTACCCATGCCTGGCTGTTGGCAGAAGGTAGGCTTTACTGAATTATTTCTAAAAAGAAGCACTCTCCCTTTCACTGGACCTCGCCTAGTGGAAGAACAGATCTTTTGAATTTGGCATTCTGATAATGGTTTGGTATTAAAAAGCAAAAGATGCTGGCCGGCACCCGTAGTTCAGTGGATAGGGTGCCAGCCACGTATACCCAGGCTGGCGGGTTCTAACTCGGCTGGGTCAGCTAAACAACAATGACAACTGCAACAACAACAAAAAAATAACTGAGTGTTGTGGCAGGCGCCTGTAATCCCAGCTACTTGGGAGGCCGAGGCAAGAGAATCACTTAAGCCCAAGTGTTTGAGGTTGCTATGAGCTATGACAGCAAGGCACTCTACCAAGGGCAACATAGTGAGACTCTGTCTTTAAAAAAAAAAAAGCAAAAGATCCCATCTCTAGAATATCTTTTGATCAATGTATTTGCTGCTGACTTGTCCTAAGCTTATGGGTGAAAACTATTTTTAGCAAACACCGTGGTTTGGGGCTTTCCCCATCTTAGCTTTTCTTTGGAATGAAAAGGGGCAGTGCCTCTTGATAATGGTCTGCTTGTCTTGGTAAACTCTGTGTCCTTCTACTGTTTAAAACTGTTCATTCAACTTAATTGTTAGTACTTTTTCTATTTATACTTAATTACTTAGACAAACATGCTAATACATGGTAGAACCCTGTCAATATTAGTCACTGGCTGGGCATGGCGGCTCATGCCTGTAATCCCAGCACTCTGGGAGGCCCAAAGCTGGAGGATCCCTTGAGCTCAGGAGTTAAGGACCAGCCTGAGGTCTTAAAGAGTGAGACCCTATCTCTACTAAAACAAACAAACAAACAAACAAAACAAATAGATAAATTAGCCAGGCATTGTGGCAGGCACTTGTAGTCCAAGCTACTCAGGAGACCGAGGCAGGAGGATCACTTGAACCCAAGAGTTTGAGGTTGCTATGAGCTAGGCTGATGCTACCGCACTCTAGCCTGGGGCAACAGAATAAGATTCTGTTCAAATAAATTAAAGAAAAAACATATATGTGTGTGTATGTGTGTGTCACAAATCTGAGAAAGCAGAAAATATAAGCATGATTTTTTTCCATGATGTCTTGATTTATCTAGGAGAATCTGATTAAACTTAAACTGGTGTCATTTATGATATCAGTTTATTCTCGTCTCTTTATGTGGCTACCCATAGTCACTATGTATATATTCAGTATGGGAAGGAATTCAGCCTTTATTGAGAACCTTCTATATAAATAAGGCTGTGTGATGAGCCCTTTCATACAGGGACTATGATGTCATTGAATGCACACAAAAACCCTATGAGATCTTATTAGCCTCAGTGATGCAGATGAGGAAACTGAAGTTCAGAGAGGGTAAGGATCTTCCAAGAGCACACAGATAGTCTGTGACAGAACTTGGAGAGATAGAGAATCCACATCAGAATTTTAAGCAGGGAAGAGATCTGTGTGAGCTGTGCTGTTCAGGGAATGCCAAGCCTTTATGCAGCCATGGTGTGGTCCCAATATAAAAGACTGTGTGCAGGCTACTAAAGGATAAAGGAATTCCTCTAGGGTAAAACTGAGCAAGCAGGAAGTACACAAGCTTCTCTGATCATTTTGAATGTTTTCTCCAACACCTGTGGCTTTGTCCATAATTTTGGACAGGACTCCTTCATTAACAAACCTACAGCAACACTAGGTAGGATCGTAGAAGTAGGAGGGGGACCCTGCCTCTTTTGGTCGCCTCTCAATTCAGCAGCTCACTGGTGAGGAATCCTGTGTAACTCACCTCTTTCTTAGCTAGGTTCACCCACAGCCAGGAAAAGAAAAACTTTCTCTCTCGGTAATGTCATTTATTCAGTAGCTTCCCATTCTCCACTTTCAGCCTGTCAGATAATTAGCTCGATCACATCTGGGGTCAAGTGGGTCTGAGGAAAATGGACCTGTCATCACATTCTTCCTCACTTGAGACAGAATTTTTAATGCCATCCTGAGCTGGGATAACCATTTACTCTCCAATCTTTGTCCTGTAATCTAGTAGTAAAATGACTTTTTAATCCAAACCTTAGCATACTTTACAAAGCAGGAGGAGCCTTAGGCTTACTTTATCCAACCATCTCGGCCCCCATAGCACACCAGCCATATGCACCGAGGGTAGAGGGTTCGAACTGGGCCCAGGCCAGCTAAACAACTGCAACAAAAAAATAGCTGGGCATTGTGGCAGGTGCCTGTAGTCCCAGCTACCTGGGGGGCAGAGGCAAAAGAATGGCTGAAGTGTAAGAGTTTGAGGTTGCTGTGAGCTGTGATATCATAGCACTCTACCAAGGGAGACATAATAAGACTCTGTCTCAAAAAAAAAAAAAAAAAAAAATCCAAGTTCATAATCATTTGGGGCTACTTCTGAATCACAGCCTTTTTTAAAAGGCATAATAATAATGGCAACAGGCAAAGAACTCATCATCTTTTTGGCTCATGAAACAGACAAACATGGTCATAATATGAATGGCATTAGAAAATCAGAAATTTCTCTTTGCAGTGTTCATCTTTCCACTGAATATGCTACAAAAGATTAAGGATCTCATGAATCTAGCATTTTCTTATATAAAGAATAACTGAATGATAAAACCTCAGTATTGCTTACCACACCCCTAACACACACAAATGCAAAGAAACAATTAGAAAAATGAAATGTTCTCAGAGTACTTACATAGCTATCTCAATAGTCAAGTCAAATTACTTTTAAATTATATTTTGAAAATAAGGCCAATAGATTGTTTTCAGTGAGACCTATTTTATGGGACCACCCTTTAAAAGACTGTTGTGTTTATTAAAGTATGAAGCATAATGGCAAATGTTTGTCAGATTTAAGGTTCAGATCGTGGCAGCAGTGTAAATCACTGTGATTAATTAACAAGCCCTCTTACTCATGCTACTCCCAGTAAAAAAGATTTCTTGAAAAACTGTTTGATCTTTGTTTAAGTTACTTGTCTTTACAAATATAGTTCAGTGTTCTAAATTAGCCGACACAAAAGGGTTACCAAACTATATCTGAAGTCTAATGGTGTACCGATTCACAATGGACTCGGCATAGTGAATAAATGGCAGAAGTCATGATTGCAAGAGGGACTTTACCTAACAAATGCAATCAGTGTAACCTGGCTTATTGTACCCTCAATGAATCCCCAACAATAAAAAAAAAGGGGGGGGGGAGAAATTATGTAAACGCATCAACCATCCTCATCTACAGGTTAGAAACTGTAGAAATTCACCTTTCCAGACTAGCCTGAGTGAGAGCAAGACCCTGTCTCTAAAAATAGCCAGGCTTTCTGGCAGGCGCCTTTAGTCCCAGCTAATCAGGAGGTGGAGGCAAGAGAATTGCTTGAGCCCAAGAGTCTGAATGGCACTCTACTGAGGGGGCAAAGTGAGACTCTGTCTCAAAAAAAAAAAAAGGCTCGCTGCCCATAGGTCAGTGAGAAGGGCACCAGTCACATACACAGAGGCTGGCGGGTTCGAGCCCAGCCCAGGCCTGCTAACCAATGACAATTGTAACCAAAAAACAGCTGGGCGTTGTGGTGGGTGCCTGTAGTCCCAGATACTGGGGAGGATGAGTCAAGAGAATCGCTTAAGCCCAAGCATCTGATGTTGCTGTGAGCTACAACGCCACAGTACTCTACTGAGGGCTACATGGTGAGACTCTTGTCTCAAACAACAACAACAACAACAACAAAAAAAAAAAAAGACAGAGGAACCAGGGAAATGGGGTGCCTTAGGTCACACTGGAACCTGTGATACAGCTTGAATCCCTGTGAGCAGGCAGGTCTGTCTGTACAAGGTTCACAACAGAGCAGGGCTCACAAAAGGAAAGAGAAACCAAAAATCAAAGGGGCAGAGAGAGTTATAGTCAAGTGTTACTGACGGCAGATTCGTTACCCTTTTCCAACGTTGTGTCGTGAGGTTTGGAGAAGATTACATAAACTTTGATTACAAAATGTAATTTAATTACGACATATGATAGAATCCTAATTTTCTGCTTTCCCAGAACAGCTACTGAGACAAAGACTTACTCCAAAATTCTTAATGTGGCAAAGGAAAAATATGGGCTGAACCTAGTATGAAAATGTTCATGACATCCTGGAGTTTAGAAAAGTAATACAGAAGACATAGGTCAGATAATTAATTGGCTCATTGATCAAAGACTTTATTCAAGGTTCTACCAGTTTTCTTAAAATAAAATGTTCATTTAAAATTTTTATCCAAGACTAATACTAATTCCACGTATTTGTCTTCTTTTGTTGTCTGTTTTCCTGCAGTGATGAATCTAACCTTTCGAGCATGAAGTTGTATATATAACGGTCCACTTTTTATATTTATAGTTGAAAACTGCAGTGCAGATTTTACAAGTTTGAGATATGTTTACATAGGGCTGCTTCTTCGTGTTGGCAGTAGTACACATCTTTTCTCCACTTACGTCTGAAAGGGGGCAATCTGTGAAACCAGCGGGAAACCTGCAAAAATATAGATCAGTATCTCTCTCTCCAATGTGAAGATATGTATTTATACGGACAGATCAGTGATGGAGGATGATTATACTTGCTATTTTCTTACTTTGGGCTTGTTAATTGCATGGACGAAAAGTGCCATGAAATAGTTTACATGAAATTGTGACCAAATATGAACTCAAAGCTACAAAAATATACTATGCTGACCAATTTTAGAGTTTATTGTCGCATTCCCCTTCACCTTCCCTATTAGCACTGATCCACGCCCACGCCACCTCTTGAAGCTGACTAAAAAAGCATGACTGTGTGCCACGCCTGCTTGTTGTGCAACTACATGGATGCTAGCATGCTGCTCATGTGTCCTTTGATTACATCTGAGTTTTTATTCCTTCTGTCATCTCAAGGGGGTTACACCGTGGCTTATTGCCAAAAAGAGATAAAGGTGGTGGAGAGCACACACAGTTTGTCTTGTATTTTGAGGGAGTTGCCGTCCCGACTGCTCGTCTCCAGCTTCCAGCGTTGTGGGCTCATGGGCCACCGTGGTTGAACTATCAAGGGGTTGAGCCTGTTACTGCTGCCAGTTTTCCTTGGGCTGCCCTTGGCAGTGAAGACAGGAAATGAAGACTGCTTCAGCATCCAGCACTGTCTCCTGTGACCAAGTAGGAAAGAGGTTTACAAATACAAACACCCAGAACTGCAGAAGTTTTTAAAAAATAAACTGAATTCCAGCAAGTGTTAATATGGGTGGTTTTGGAAGATAACAAGAGGCATAAAGTACTTCTCCCAGGATAGGAGATTCTTGGAATAGCACCCCCTGTCCCTGAGAGAAAAGGGTATGTATATCCCACCAAAGCTCAGGTTGCTGAAGAAACAGCATGCTCTGGGAAGGGGTCAGCCCAAAGACCTCTCCTGAAGATGGAGGGTAGTTCACTGGTACAATCTCTACCAAAGTTGAGGTGAGAGCTTTCCTTTCTTCTAAGATCTAACCATATCAAACATTTTCTACATGGTTTCTAGAAACAGTAAGATATTTCCCATTCATTTTAATCCTTTTTCTTTTTTTTTCTTAGTCCCAGAAATATTTAGAAAATATTCGTTTTAGTTTTTGTCACTTCTGTTTTGAACAATTCTTTTAAAGAAAAGCCTTCATAATAATTTGTCTCCAACATTCAAAATGAACTTTTACTAATTTCTTTCTTGTTTGGGCTAATTGAAGAGAATAGAAAAGAACCTTTATTTTCACTTTAAGCATTATAAAGCATGAAAGTTAAGCGGTTTTATTTTTTAGTACCTTTTGACTGTTTTACATGATGAATGTAACATACATAAAGATTATCAATTAATTTAAAGCCAAGATTTTGTCACATTTGATAGTATTAACTAATTTCTATTTCTTATGGTTCTAAGTTTTGTCCATATTTAGATTTGTTTCTTTTATTTTTACTTTTCTACATGTTTGTCTTATCTTTTAACCACAGACCAAATCTGAGATCTCAGAAAGCTGTGAAGTCTAGTTGCCATAAAGGGAGTATTTTTTCATCTATTTTCTCAAACGTTGCCGAACTGTATTAGACTGAGCACTTATTTGCACAGTAAAGAGTTGGTAGCATGTTTTGAAATGGCTTATCCTTAGTGGAAGGATCACATTCAGAGAATTATTTTCAATGAGTAGTCACCTTTTCAGCCCATTAAAGAATTTAATTTCTCTTCTGTCTCAATGCCATTTTGTGGGAAGATTTCTAGTTTCATGTGTAGGTTTTTGCCACCAGAAGGAAATTTTCCTCACCTTTGGCTTATGGTGACAATAGTTAAGCTGTAATTATAAGATAAGAATCCTTATGATCTCTTTCATTTTATGTACAAAATGATCACTCATATAAAATGCCATCATCTTTTCTTTTTCTATTGAGTTTTCAAGGTTAGACATTTAAACTATTACATCAGTCTAATTGGTTACACATCTAGTAACATTCCACTAATGTTAAAATAAGGGAGATCATTTTCTAACAATTCCTTCCATGGCATGATGTTAGGATGAGGTATTGCTCAATGTTGGAAACAACTTGTCTTAAATTATTTGTAAAATGAACTGGAGGGGGAAGCTACTTTCTCTTCAGGAAAACAAACTAGAGTGTCTTGAGGAAGTCCGGTGGCTGTATTTCTTCCTTTCTGTCTTTCTGCTCCTCTAGCAGAAAGGTATTGAGATGAATCACTATTTAAAACTTGCACAGCTTCAAAGGGGAATATCTCAACATCAAAAGAGAATCACTTCATGTATAAAAAAAGTTTTTTGAACACACCCCTTTAAAGAATATTTTTCTGTCCTGTGCGTGTATTGGGTTTTGCTCTATAACTGATTTGATGCCATTGAATTATTTTGTGATTAAAGTTGTAAACTTCCATTTCATTTATTTCCTTGGGAAAAACAAAGTCCTCTTTGTTCATTGCTAGTTCTTGAATGCCGTAGATAATCTTAAACTTGTGGTTACTAAAATATTTTTAAGCATCTGTTTTGTCATCAATACAGAGAAACCTCAAATAATTTCTAAATGATCTAATGAATTATGTTTGTTGATATATGTTGGTAAATAACATATATTTTCCTTAAGGATTTCTTTTAATTTATACTGTTGATAGAGCATTGAGAAAAATATATAAAAGATACATTGGAAATAAGGCAAGGTCAGGTTGTATTTCTATTAAAACATTTCTGAAGGATGCCAAATTATTTTGTTTCAGATTTAAAATGTTTTCCATTCATGTCAGTTGGTGCTAATGTATAATTATTTTCTTTTTTTATTATGGACAATGCAACTATTATACTGTGGGGTAATTTCATTTCTCTATTTAATAGCATTCCTAAATAATTAATGTATGATTTTATATTTAAAGTTCATGAATTTGCTATAATTATGGTTCAGTGACTAGCCTTTCTTAATGTAAAACAAAACAATGTACCTGCAGATGTCATGTGTTAACTAGGATCAGGGATGCCCTTGTTTCATGTTCATTTCATATATAATATGCCTTTATCAACTTTGATTCATCTCTACTTTTACGTTCATTCATCTTTTCGATTATATAATTTGATTTAGCATGACAAAATCAGTGTTAGAGAAGTCAGTACACACCACAGACAGTACCTACTACACAAAGATGCTTAACTTTTTTTCTTTTAGTTTTCACTGTTCATTATCAAAAGCAATCTTGGAGGATTTTTCTTTCTTGCATTATGGAAGACATTAGAGCATCTTTAATTTTTACCAGAAGAAAGGTCTTGTTTTTGAACTTACAGTCTGTGCATATGATGTTCTAATGGGACAGCAAGGACATATGCATCCAGTAGTTTATACTACATGTTCTTTGTTTAAAAAAAAATATGTGTGTGTATATATAGATATGCTAGTTTAGAAAATGGTCAAATCGGCATGTCTGTAACCTATGAAAAAATTGCCTTTGGTATCTTATATTTTTATCACTTAGGAAATTTGCTTAATTTCCAAGGTTTTGTTTTTGAAGTTACTATTGAAGCATGGAAAGTTATCATTTGTTATCCTTTTATTCCTCACTATATATTGTCTTACCCAGAATTGGATTATACTGGTGTGATGGTGTTTTATTATCATCTAATAAGATCATCCAAGACATACAGATGCAGATTTTGAAAACTTGTTTTTTTCTTATTTCTTAGTAGTCAAATTATATTAATATTTCACACCACCAAAAGTAGGACTTTCTAATTTCTACAAAAAAAACAAACAAACCCTATTATCTCTAAGAAGTCAAGTCCATAGGAACTTTTATCTTTCAAAAAACACTAGAAACAATCATGTGTGATTCTGGCTCTTATAATCTACATCCCTAGTGGAATTAACATACTTCACCAATTATGATTCTGCTAAATTGTTTTAGAATATAGAAACCTTCAGTCCCTAATTCTCCTTATTTTTCTTGAAATACATTTACATTGGCTAGATTTGTTACATGTCATAGCAAAGAAATCCTCTAATTTAAATTTTTGGTTTTGCTAATCCAATAATAATAAACATTTTAATAGCTTTTTTATTTAAATGTATTTAAATGCATAAATTTGCCTATGCTTCTTACTGACAGAACTGTCCTTTTGGGAACAGGAAGATTTTTCATCCTGAACCATTATTTGTGATTTATTGACTATTTAACGTAAAAGTATCAACATTTCTCAAAATACAGTTGATATTCTCACATATCTCAAAAATAATGAAGTGGATTCACAAAAGAATGTCTTACATATTGTTGGCATTTATGTGAATATTCTTTATACTGTTGTAAATGTTTCATTCAACTTAATAACATGTTAAAAAGATGTATGTATCTGATTTTTCTTTAGAAAATATTATATTTTTATTTGTACTTTTCACATTTTAAAGTTCATCTCCATGAGCAGCTATTTTTATATTGCCAAAAATTCACATAAATACAAAATAAGTGAAAATGACAAAAAAAAATTTGGCAAGCATTATTATACAGCATTTTTCTAAAATGTTTGTGGGCCAGTCTCATGTAATTGATTATTTTAAGAATGTGTTGTATCTTATCACTGTAAATATGGCACAAACCTGTTTATCTCAGTAGTGTAAATAATTGAAAGTTGAATTCTCCCTGTTTGATTTCTTATTCAATTTCATTGTAATTTCTCCAGCTGATATTACTGAATCAAAAGATGCATGAGGCTTTTGATTTGCAGTTTTGGAGATAATTGCATTTGTGTTCAGTTTCTAATTTGTTTTATTTGCTTTATAAACTTGTTTTCAGGGTTCCTAGTTTGTGAGAAGTTGATCTTCAGAATTATTTTTACACTATTTATGACTCATTTTCATGATGTAAAAAGTGTGTAATTATTGCAGTATTAATGCAAATGATACTGAATTGTATTGTTATAAAGCTTTATTGATGTTAATGAAAACTCTGGCCTGCTTTCTTTCTCATTCTCCTCTGCCAGCTCTTCCTCCTCCCCCTGATCATTAATGATGATTCTCAGGGCTCTGACTTTTCATCCTTTCCTTTGCTTTTGCTCTTCTCTGCCACGCATTCTCTCTCTCTCCAGGAGAGCTCATTCATTTCCAACAAGACCAAGTTTCTGTCTTCATCACAGACTCCTTCGGACTTCCAGACCATTTCACTATCCCACAGATATTTGGCATCTTCACCTCCCCCCTGCTTCTCTCCAGACAACCCCATCATAGCAAATGGTGCCACCTTCCCCACCTGCCATCCAGGCAAACAAGATGGGGATCTCAAAATCGTTATGGAAACCTCCCACCTCTCATCACCCTCCCATCCGCTCACACCCAGCATTACCAATGCTCTTCAATCCTGCCTCCTAAACCTCTCTCAGAGACACCCCTTTATACCATCCCATTACCACTGCCTCGGTTTTGACTCTCCTTATTTCTCTCTTGGACTTTTATAAAAGCCTAATTGGCTTCCCTGTAACTAATACCCACCTCCCTTCTACTCATACCCTTCATCATAACCATAGAGAATTGTGACTCAAAGAAAGTAAATACAACCACTTATTTATAAATTCATCCTTTCATTTCATGTTACATACCTTTGATACAAATTTTAAAAACATAAAGAGCTTACATAAATAAGTTTAAAAATAAGAACTAGGAAAACCATATATAAACATTGTTGAAGACCACAAAGAAAGTTATAATGAAAAGATATTAACACATATAATTCTAGGATAGCATTAAATTGAACAACTGGGCGGCACCTGTGGCTCACAGGAGTAGGGCACCAGCCCCATATGCTGGAGGTGGTGGGTTCAAACCCAGCCCTGGCCAAAAACTGCAAAAAAAAAATAATAAATTAATTAATTAATTAATTAATTAATTAAACAACTGATGTGGCTCTGAGCTTCCTGGTGACCATAACAAAAAAAGGGGAATAAATCAATAACACATGGACATTATCCAAAAGGTAAAAACACACCAGGTCCTTCAAAGAATCAAACCTAATTGAAAAGATTTTTCATGTGAGATTTCTTATAAAGGACACCCCTACAATAAATAAGAGTTTTTTGTTTTTGGAAACAGTCCCATTCTGTTGCCCTAGGCTAGAGTGCCCATGGCATCATAGCTCACAGCAACGTCAAACTCCTGGCCTCAAGCAATCCTCTTGCCTCGGCCTCCTGAATAACTGGGACTACAGGCACCCGCCATAATGCCCAGTTACTTTTTCTATTTTTAGTGGAGATGGGTTTCATTCTTGCTCAGGCTGGTCTTGAATTGCTGAGCTCAAGCGATCCACCCAACTCAGCCACCTAGAGTGCTAAGATTACAGGAGTGACCCACTAAACCTGACTTCATTTATTTCTTTTAAAATATTTCTTGAGAACCTGCTATGGGTTGGATTCATGCTTGGTTTGCTATCTAGTGGAGGAGACAAACATACAGTTTGTACCCATCTGAGAATTGTTTTAGCAGTGACAAGTGTGAGAAATTACTGCAGTAAAGAAGGAGCAGTTCAACTTGGTGTCAACTTAGTAAGTTGACATGTGTTGAGTTTTGGGAGGATAGAGCAAGTATTCCGCAGATGGATGGTGGGGATGCGAATGAAGACATCTCACGGCTAAGGAGCATGGAAAGATCGTAAGCAAGGGTTGATGACCCGCATGACTGATGCTATAAAACTAGGTACAGGCTGGATCACAAGAGGCTTTTTACTCTACACAAAGCTAGCAGCCTGGTGATGGGACACTGAGGAGTTTAAGCATGATTAAATGTCCTTGAAAAACTATTTTTAGGGCTCAGCACCTGTAGCTCAAGCAGCTAAGGGGCCAGCCACATACACCAGGGCTGGCGGGTTCGAATGCAGCCCAGGCCTGCCAAACAACGACAACTACAACCAAAAATAGCCGGGCATTGTGGCAGGCGCCTGTGGTCCCAGCTACTTGGGAGGCTGAGGCAAGAGAATCCCTTAATCCCAGGAGTTGGAGGTTGTTGTGAGCTGTGATGCCACAGCACGCTACCCAGGGGCAACAGCTTGAGGCTTTGTCTCAAAAAAGAAAAACTATTTTTAGTGAAGCTGATTTGGGCACATATGCTTGGCTTACATCGCAAAACACTATCAAACTTTACTGTGTTAAGTTGGGCATGATAGCTCACACCTGTAATCCTTCTCTGGGAGGATTACTTGAGCTCAGGAGTTTAAGACCAGCCTGAGCAAGAGCAAGACCCCATCTCTACTAAAAATAGAAAAATCAGCTGCCCAAGGTGGTGGGCATCAATAGTGCCAGCTACTCAGAAGGCTGAGGCAGGAGGATTGCTTGAACCCAAGAGTCTGAGGTTGCTGTGAGCTATGACACCATGGCACTCTACCCAGGGTGACAGAGTGAGTCTCCACCCCCTGGGACTTACGAATTTTATGAATGTGGATAATAGGTAAAACAATGCTCACAGTTCATTTGTGGCATGCTGGGTAAGGGAAGATGTGCTAACATGTTTTCATATAAAGTAGAGTGGAATATCATCTAGTAATTTCATTGCAGGGCTTATCTGTATCTTTGTGCACTGTGTGTAGTGTTGTCCACTTACCATCGGACATTTACCTTCTAGATCTTCTTTCTTTGAATTTGTGTGTATTGGCTTTTCGTTGTCCCTCCAGGTTAGGAAGCTATTTATAGTATGGGAATTCTCAAACTTCAGCATTGACCAGTATTACCTGGAGGACTTGAGGAAACACAGATTGCTGGCCCCACTCCTTCAGTTTCTGACTCAGCAGATCTTGAATGGGACTTGAGAATTTATATTTCTGACAAGCTCCTAGACTGATGTTTTTCAACCTTTTTTATCTCACAGCACACTTGAACCTGTCGTTAAACTTCCACGGCACACTTAAATTATGTTGATCATAAAAAGAGTAAAAACAAAAAAGAATATATTTACTGTGCTTGAAATTTTTTGAAAATAATTTAATTCATGGTGTTCAAAAATTTTCATGGCACGCCTATGATCCTGTCACAGCACAGCGGTGTACCTCGGAAAACTAGTTGATAATCACCGCTCTAGAGCCTCAGCTCTTGGTTAGGCAGCTGCCCCCAGTGCTGCCTCACGCTTGTGCTTCATTCATCATAGCACTTCTTACAGGCTGTTATCTCAGAAATAGAGAGAGATGTCTGTGCTGTTTGCTCTTGTGTCCTTAATATCCAACATGTGACTGTCACCCAAAAGATAAGTAATAAATGCATGAAAGCAATTACCCAAGGAGATACGGAACAAGTCATTCAGGGATAATATAAGCAGCTGGGTGCGTAAATGTGCTACGTAACAGGGAGCCTATAATTCACGTTAAAATTTGGATCAGAATTGATAACAAAGAATCCCTCAAGAAAAGAGACATAATTCTATGTACATTTTTCTTTCTACTCACTTACAAATTGTAATATCAACATCAAAACAAGGATAGCAAAAAATACTTCAGTGGGGGCTGTCCTTCACTTCTTCTGGACCAAGCTGTATTTTCCAGAAAACAAGTGCCCTATAAATACAGTATGGATGTTCCACAAATAAGATCTTCAACATGAGAATGCAAACTATAATGCCTGTGAAAAGGATAAAAGCCACAGTATTCACAGGACATGGTTTGAACAACACTGCAATTATTATTGCTCTATTAATAATACTGCTGTTCTGGGTCGGCACCTGTGGCTCAAGCGGCTAAGGCACCAGCCACATACACCTGAGCTGGTGGGTTCAAATCCAGCCCGAGCCCACCAAACAACTACGGCTGCAACCAAAAAATAGCAGGCACTGTGGCGGGTGCCTGTGACAAAAAATAAATAAATAAATAAATAATAATACTGCCGCTCTAATGCTGCAGTATTATTTGCTCTAACTCAGTCAAAACCTGCCATAGCTGAGGTACGCAGGCTGCCAAGGTGCCTTGCTGCTTCAGGTCATAGGAGATGTTCCAAGGAGTGACTCGATTCAAGGCTGTCTTTCCTCAGAACTTCTTACTCTCTGGTGCTCCTTTCCCCATCTCCACTGCCAAGCTCACTCTCCCCTCACAGCTCCATCGTAAAAGCTAGGAGTCACTTCTTAGCTTGAATTGAAGACTGATTCCCACTTCCACCCAAACACCTAAGTCAAGGACAGTGACAAGATCTAAGAATCATAAAGTCCCATTTGGGAAATGTTTTCCAGGGGGGTACAAAATAATTGGTCAACTGGTTATCAACTTTTCTAAATTATGACTTTAGACTTCACAAAGTAAAGGAAAGGCTGGAATGGAAACAAGGAGAGAAAATGAGTCATGTTTATAATGAGCAAATCTTTGATGTTGAGTAGTTGTAGAGTTTCCTGTGCTATTCTGTCTACCTTCAGAAAACAAAAATGAACATAAACACAAGTGACAGCAGAAAAATTGGGTAAGGATGTTTGACTAGATACCCCCCCCTTTGATAGTTTCAGCCACAAAGATTGCACTGTGGGCTATTTTAAATCTGTTATCTGTAACTTACTGCCATAATCGGCTCTCATTTTCTTCTGTGATTCATCTAACAATTTTGGTACTCCTCTGAGAACTCCACAACAATAAAGCTATCTTTTCTACTTTTAGGGCTAAAATATTCATTAATTTTGAAAGAGTACTCTTCTCCCTGACTAATCACCATTCCCAAAAATATAAGCAAGAAGGAAAAGGCTTAATTTATGTCCTATTTGATAGAAAAAGAAATATATAGCATAAGAGAAGGGAAATTAAAATATAGCATTTATAAAATTCAATAGTTATTCTCTGATTAAAAAATAAAGGCTTGGCGCCTATAGCTCAGTGGCTAGGGCACCGGCCACATACACCAAGGCTGGAGGGTTTGAACCCGGCCCAGGCCTGCCAAACAGCAATGACAACTACAACAACAACAAAAAAATATATAGCCAGGTGTTGTGGTGGCACCTGTAGTCCCAGCTACTTGGGAGGCTGAAGCAAGAGAATTGCTTAAGCCCAAGAGTTTGAGGTTGCTGTGAGCTGTGACACCATAGCATTCTACTGAGGGCAACATAGACTCTGTCTCAAAATAAATAATTTAATTTAATTTAATTTAATTGAGCTTTCCTTAACCTGATATAAGGATGAACACATTAAAAACCTAGAGCAAATAACATTTCTTGATAGCAAAAATTTAGAAACATTAATTTTCAAGTAAGGAACAAGAAAGGGGCCAGACACAGTGGCTCAGGCCTATAATCCTGAGATCAATTGAGGTCAGGAGTTTGAGACCAGTCTGAGCAAAGTGAAACCTGGTTGGTGTCTACTAAAAACAGAAAAATTAGCTAGGTATGGTGATGGGCACCTGTAGTCTCAGCTACTTGGGAGGCTGAGGCAGAAGGATCACTTGAGCCCAGGAGTTTGAGGTTGCAATGAAGTAGGCTGAGGACATGGCTCTCTAGCTGGGACAACAAAGCGAGACTCTGTCTCAAAAAAAGAAAAAAAAAAAAGATATGTAGTATTACCGCTCCTATTAAACAGTGTATCAAAGGTCTCAACCAATGCAATTAGAAAAGAAAAATAAGGTAAAAGGGTTGAAAAGAAAGAAAACTGCCTATATTAATATTCTATGGGTGCTGTAACAACTTACCAAAATTTAGTGTCCTACAAAAAGGCATAAATACATCATCTTACAGTTCTGTAGTTCAGAAGTCCAAAATGGATCTCACTGTGCTAAAATCAAAGGGATGGCAGGGTGCATTCCTTTCTGGAGACTCTGGGGAACAGTCAGTATCCTTGCCGGTACGGCTTCGAGTGGCTTCCTGCTTTCCTTGGCACATGGTCCCCTTTCTCATCTTCAAAGGCAGCAACATTAGGCCAAGCCCTCCGATGGTGCCATCTCTCTGCTTCTCCCCTCTTCTGCCTTCCTCATTCACTTTTTATGACCCTGGTGATTACACTGGGCACACCTGGATAAACCAGGCTCATCTCCCTGTTTTAAAGTCAACTGGTCAGCAATCTTAATTCTCTCTGCAACTCCAACTCCTCCTTGGCATACAGCATAACACGGTCTAGGTGTTAGGACACGGGCATCTTGGGGGTGTCGTTATTCTGCCCACTACACTGCCACTACTCACATATTATTTGATTGTGTAGAAAGTTAAACCTAAAGAAACTAAAACTTACAAGATTTTATTGTATTGTGGTCTTATGAAAACTGTAAGTGGTTAGCACAACATTGCTTGTTTTTCCAAAAGTAAAGATGCCATTGGCTTCTTATACCTTTCACATGCTGTACTAGTAAGAATACTTAACATTTTTCTTATTATGGGAATACTTAAGTACTTATTGACTTTATGTATCTTCAACATGTTATGGTGTTTTTCATTTATTTTTTTATTTATTTTTGCTGTTTTTATTTATTTCAGTTGGCAAGTTGTGTTTTGCTTTGTTTTGTTTTGGCTGTCTGAGGATTTCCTGAGAGAACATGGGACAGGATACTGCTATTATACAGTGTCACACTTAATCCTTATACCACTGAAAAGTAAATATTATTCTCCCTTTTATAAATAAAGCTGAGAGAGAGAAGTCGGATCAAGGTTATCAAGTAACGAAGGGACCAAGTGAGGGTTTTAACGCAGGGCAATAGTTACAGCTATTTCCACACTGCCCTCTGGGAGGCACTTGGTGTCTTTCAATTCTGAGATTACATGATTCCATATATGGCAAGTGACAATAACCTGTAATAAAGCCACCTTATATTTCCATAGAACGTAGTATTTTTTAAATCATTTCCTATCAATTCTGATTCTCCCAGTAACTATATAAGATAAATAATAGCATATTGATATTTTTCATTTGAAAAAAGAATCTAAAGAGGTTGAGTGACTTTGCTAAGGTGATACAGCTGTTACTAGAACAGCCTAGAATCCAAACCTCCTGACTCTTAGAACATGATCCTTTCACCAAGGATGTGAAAGCCTTGAAAAGCAGACAGTGTCTCCAAGCCTTTTTTTTTTTTTCCCCAGCAGTGTCCTTTGTAGACCAGGATTTTTTTTTCCCCCAAGTCTTTTTAACAATCAATTTCTGTGAAATCTTTTCAGTCAAGAAAAATACCTAGTTTAAATTTCCATAATTTTCTTCTTTTTAAAAAAATAGGAGGAATAAAGTATTTCTAGAGTGATCTCAATTGATGTTTGTGAAGTTTTTTTGGGGGGGTGGGGGAGAGACATCCAAAAGACAAGTAATTTAGAGGAGAAGGACTCAATTGCAGGAGCCAACTGGCCTGTATTTGAATCCCTGTTCAATCAGTTTCCGAGGCAAGTTATCTAACCTCAGTGGGCCTCAGTTTTGTAATTTATAAAATGGGAATTATAAACGTAACTACCTCAAGGTAGTGAGTTAATACATATATTTAATGACTTAACACATAGACAAGCTTAGGTCAGAGCTTGGCCCAGAGTTGGCACTCAGTAAACCACTAGCTACTATTCTCTTCAGAATAAAATAAAAGCTCTGCAGTTGTATTACCTTAGTAGAATGCCTGCCTTGATTAGAAAGTTCTCTGTGGTTCGGCACCTGTGGCTCAAGCAGCTAAGGCGCCAGCCACATACACCTGAGCTGGCGGGTTTGAATCCATCCCAGGCCCTGCCAAACAACAATGACAGCTGCCACCAAAAAATAGCCCGGCATTGTGGCAGGTGCCTGTAGTCCCAGCTACTTGGGAGTCTGAGGCAGGAGAATTGCTTAAGCCCAGGAGCTGGAGGTTGCTGTGAGCTGTGATGCCACTGCACTCTACCCAGGGGGACAGCTTGAGGTTCTATCTCAAAGAAAGAAAGAAAGAAAGAAAGTTCTCCTCTGTATTAAGAAAGTGAGGTGTTTGTTATTCTTAAAAACTAAAAGCTTTTTCTTGCATTTCATTGACTGCTTTACTGTCCCAAAAGCATCTGTATATACTAAGTGTACCAGCTTAAGCACCAATTCTGATTAAAAAAAAAAAAAAAAGCTCAGCAGCGCCTGTGGCTCAGTGAATAGGGCGCTGGCGCCATATACTGAGGGTGGTGGGTTCAAACCCAGCCCCAGCCAAACTGCAACAAAAAATAGCCAGGCATTGCGGCAGGTGCCTGTAGTCCATCCCAGCTACTCAGGAGGCTGAGGCAAGAGAATCGCTTAAGCCCAAGAGTTTGAGGTTGCTGTGACACCATGGCACTCTACCAAGGGAAACATAGTGAAACTCTGTCTCAAAAAAAAAAAAAAAAGAAAAGAAAGAAACAAAAGAAAAGAACCTTGAAGTAGGGGTGTTTTGTTAAATGTTTGCCCCTGTTTTTGCACAGCCTAGTCAAACTGCTGGTCAAGCTAGATTCCCAAATGTCTCATTCAAGCAGTTACACATGCCAGAATACTTTTTGTTCCACCCCTGGTACTACCCACCATATTGTAATATTAACAAGGACAATTATTAAGAGATTATTATCACCTTGGTTAGAGAAATGAACTTACTATGAACTAGTCTCCTCCTTTCAATGTTAATAGTACAGAATTGTATAAACATGCAATAAGATCGACTCATAAAAATACTGTCATGCATAACTGCAGCACTCTCTTTTCTGTCACATAACTTGCTAGAGCAATGCAATGTAGGGTTGAGTTCGCTTAAAAATATTTGCGTTTTGACTAAAGCATAGCTAGAATTATTACATAAAACATAGCACAGCAAAAAGCCAGTAAGTAACTCTAATGAGGGGAGATGCCTCTGAATCAAGCACATGAACAATGTTTCTCTAGCACCAGTGATAGGTTTGCAATGAAGCAAGAGACTCCTCTTGTCTTTTAAGGCCAGTGCCATGAATTAAAGCAATCTGCCAGCACCTCCAAACCTAACCAGTTTCTTGGCTTTATATAATGTGGATGCTGTGTGACCAAACTCTGACCTATCAGTTCAGTTCAACAGTCTCAGTGGGCTGCTACCAAGCTCTGTGCAAACAACAAACAACCCACAAAGAAATTCATGAGCTACAGAAGTAAAGAAATGATAGTAACAGATGTCATCCACCGAGTGCTTACCACATACCATTATACTGAACCATCACATATATTATCTCATTTAATCCTTCAGCCACACCTTGAGTTAGGTACTTTATTTTTCTCATTTTACACACGAGAAAGCTGAGAAAGGTTAAGAAATTCACCCATGCTTACACAGCGAGAAAGCAGCAGAGCCAGAATTTGGAACTAAGCACCACAGTTTTACCTACAATGCTAAAAGCAACAACTTTGCAGACAATGCAAAGTTAGAGGATGTTCAGAGTACAGTGTGTCACAACTCCATTTCTTACTCTATGACTCAAGAATGCTAAAAAGAAATGGGGGTTTATGATAGGAGGCTACAAGCCCCCCCCAGGACCCCAAAAATATACTGAATGTCTGGTCCCAGTGTCTGGAACTGGTCCATAAGGGGAAGAGTGAATTCCTGCCCCACACTAGGATCCAAATAAAAATCAGGAATCGTGATACTTGCTAAAAAGTTTTCTGTCCCTTTCATCATACATATCAAATCCCACAATAAATTGAGTCACTATCTCTTGATGAGTTTTCTATTTTCAAAAGCTATCCTCAGTCCAATATACCTTGCTTTTAAAATTATTTACAGTAATCTATTTCTTTGTTAGAGTAAAAATCTGATCACAGGAGGAAGTCAAGTATTATGGCAAAACTGACATAAACTTCAAGCTTAACTCTAGACCCAGACATCAAATACAAATATATATGTAAATGTGATATACATGTAACTATAGAAGATATATAAATTGGGGGGGGGGGGTCTTGGAATAGCAGGAAACACACCAAAAACCAATCTTGTAGTGTAGAGCAGCTGATTGGTATTTCAAAACACAGAGGAGAAAATTAACATAGAGAAAATGAAGAACAAATCTCATTATATAGTAAGAATGCTGTTTTCGTTATATTTGCCTTACACTTAGATTATTCAACCATTTACACTACTCTCACTGGTGAGACATGTTAATCAGATAATGAAACAGAATGCCTAATGAAAAAGCTGGTAATTGGAATAAATTTAGTTAATGCTTAAAATACTTTATGTACTTTCCTTTGTGGTGGAATGACCTTAAGATTCTCCTCCATTAATCAGAAAGAAAGGAGTGAAAATGCACACATCACTGCAATGTATCATGTGAGACTAATAATTATAATGAAGCTTCCATGGACTTTTCAGTACTCTAAGAATAATTATATTTTGAATTAATATTGTACATGTCTTCTGAAATGTTCAGGGAACTTTCACATATAAAATGTAAGTAAACAAAATCTATATAATTTAAATATTTTATACACCAAGGAGTATATAGTTTAAATACTTTTATTTAAATCCTCTTAAGCTTTAGTTGTTTAATGCAGGCATACTTTTACTTATTGCTTATAATTTAGAAGTCTTTAAATTGGTAGTATTCTGCAACAAACTAAAAAAAGGTTTTACCTCCAAATCT
The DNA here is from genome assembly GCA_963574355.1 of Loris lydekkerianus. Taxonomy (NCBI): domain Eukaryota; kingdom Metazoa; phylum Chordata; class Mammalia; order Primates; family Lorisidae; genus Loris; species Loris lydekkerianus. The sequence goes on along the minus strand of CAUYPK010053339.1, from coordinate 44,460 downwards.
TTAGAGTCTTATTCTAAGAAGAGCATTGGGTTTAATGCTAGGGAATAAACTGGTGTTTAAAAAGGGTCAAAGCACAGTTTTGTACAGTTAAATAGTGTATTAGATGCATAGAGAAAAATGGAATGGATTTTATTTGTGCATCTATAAAAGTATCCAGTCCCTCATTTGATTCAAGATTTTTTTTTTTCTGAGACAGATTCTCACTGTGTCATTCTCAGTAGAGTGCCGTAGTGTCCCAGCTCACAGCAACCTCAAACTCTTGGGCTTAAGCAATTCTCTTGCCTCAGCCTCCCAAGTAGCTGGGATTATAGGCACCAGCCATGATGCCCAGCTTTTTTATAGGGGGTGGGGGGGGGGGGGATTTGCATTTGTCATTGCTGTTTAGTTGGCCCAGGCCAGGTTCAAACCCGCCAGCCTGGGTGTATGTGGTCGGCGCCTTTTACCCATTGAGCTACAGGTGCTGCCCTGATTCAAGATTTTTGAAGCAGATGTTCCTCTAAACATGACATTGAAAAGTGCTCATAGCTTGTCTGTTTTTCTTCAACATTTCTCCAAGTCCTTCTTCCTGCATTAACTACATCCATCACTAAGAAAAAAGTTATATTCTGATTTTTTAGTTTTTAGAGGGCTTTCTACCTTATTCATACTTAACTTCCCATAAAAACTATGCTTAGTAAATAAATTTCATTTCAATCTAATTCTGAGGGATAAAAGCACTTTTACGCACATCTCGCCAATAGAGGGCAGACCCTGAATGCCAAGAAAAGTTACATATCCTTAAATGCCCTTGAACCCAGTTTCTTTATTAGCTCACAGATAATAAAGAATTACAGCTGTAAGTCCTTCCACTTATGTTAGTGATCCCAAATTCACTTATTTGAAATATATTTTCTCTACATACACATCTTGTCTTTCAAATAATGTCCTTGGTAGTTAAGAAAATGGTATCAAAAACCAAAAACACGAGCAAACAAAATGTTTCTAGAAGTCCCAGATCCACAAGGATTAGAGCAGGACAGTGGCCATGGTAGTCGAAATCTGCTAATTCACTCCCCTACCAAAATAATAGGCTGGTGCGGCGGCTCATGCCTATAACCTAGCACTCTGGGAGGCCGAGGTGGATGGATCGTATGAGCTCAGGAGTTCAGCCTGAGCAAGAATGAGACCTTGTCTTAACTAAAAATAGAAAAAGCAAGAGGATCACTTGAGCCCAATAGTTGGACCTTGCTGTGAGCTATGATACCGTGGCATTCTACCCAGGGTGAGAGTGAGACCCCGTTTCTACAATAAATAGAAAAACTAGCTGGGGATAGTGGTGAGTGGAGATAGCTGTAGTTCCAGCTACTTGGAAGGCTGACACAAGAGGATTGCTTGAGCCCAAGAGTTTGAGGTTGCTGTGAGCTATCATGATGCCACGGCACTTTCCTTGGGTGACACAGTGAGATTCTGCCTCAAAAAAAAAAGAAGAAGAAGAAAAGAAAAATACCAACAAGACTTCACATATAATAACTATCAAGTTATTCCTCTAAATCCAAGAAAAAGTGTATACTGGGTGGCACCTGTGGCTCAGTAAGTAGGGCACCGGCCCCATATACTGAAGGTGGCAGGTTCAAACCCGGCCCCAGCCAAACTGCAACAACAACAACAACAAAAAATAGCCAGGCATTGTGCAGGCACCTGTAGTCCCAGCTACTCAGGAAGCTGAGGCGAGAGAATCACCTAAGCCCAAGAGTTGGAGGTTACTGTGAGCTGTGACACCATGGCACTCTACTGAGGGCAACAAAATGAGACTCTGTCTCAAAAAAAAAAAAAAAAAGAAAAGAAAAGAAAAGAAAATATCAAGCACTCTGATGCTAGTATTTGAACTCTTAACCCATATATGATATGTTATTTAATTTAAACCTCTCCAAAATCCTATGTCCTGTGAGATCCTTTTTATGGTGAACAAAATTGTGCCTCAAATGAGTTAAGCAATTGAAACAGAGCTCAGTTTCAAATTCAGGTATGTCTCCAAAAGCCTTGTTCCCTGTACCATAGTTTCTGTAAAAGGTAAAGAGATCTAAAGGTGAAAAACAAGAAACAAGCCTAGGAAACTCTCTGCCTGTGCACCTCAGGTGTCAGCTGGGATTCTTCCTATGCTCCTTCAAATCTAGGAAATATTATCTATGAACCCCTTTCTACATTTGGGAAGCTGTCAGGGCAGGGTCCAGAAGACCATGATTCCCAGATGTGATTAAGGGTGCTGTTGGCCCCTTGCTGTCTCTGGCTCCCTTCCCTCCAGTGCTGAATCCTGGTTCCACTCTCACTGTGGACCCAGGTATGGAATGTAGCCTTGTTCCTGTAATTTCCACGTAACAGTGCCAGGGTAAACATGGTGTGTGCATACAATGCACTTGCTTAATGCTGCATCATGAAGAGCTGCTCAAAATGAATATTGGACAGCTCTGTTCTTTTGTAAAAAACAAAGTTTCCTTGACCTTTTCTTCCCTGCTGGCCTCAGCTCATCCCTCTCTTCTCCTTCCTGTCTTTTCCTTGAGCCCTTCAGCTCCAGATAAAGAACACTCTTCCCCTTCTCCAGGCAGAGCAACCCAGCCAGCGACCCCTCCCGAGACCTCCAATTTCATCCTTCTCAAGGTGTTTTGCTTCCCACAGTAGCTCTCATTCCCAGAGGAAGCATGACTCTGGTTTTTATAGTAGCATTTTTTCTCTTGTTACAAATGATACCACAGGCCTTTATAATCAGGAAAACTAAGTGGGGGCAGAGGTGGTATTTAAAGATTTAAGGCTATAAAAGCTAAATGCTATAAAAACCTCAGTATACTTAAAATTTTTTAAGTTTATAATACCCAATATGTAATATCAAATTAGATACTTTCAGTCTCATTTGTATAAATTGAACCCACGTACTGTATAATTTTTGCTGTTTCTGGCCTGCTTCCACAGCCCTTCCGAATGTCAGCGGCAAGCCAGGAAGAAAGGAATCGCACTGGGCAAGTACTTGGCAGGCCCATGGCCACTAAGGCCTGCCAGTGCAGTGAGCCTGCCTGCGGCCTGTGTCTATGGCTGCAGTATCACTCATTATTTCTGTACTTAGTCACCTGGAGACTTATTTCTTTCTTTCTTTTTTCTTTTCTTTTCTTTCTTTTTTCACTTTATCGTCCTCGGTAGAGTACTGTGGCATCACAGCTCACACCAATCTCCAACTCCTAGATTTAAGCCATTCTCTTGCCTTAGCCTCCCGAGTAGCTGGGACTAAAGGTGCCTGCCATAATGCCTGGCTATTTTTCTGTTGCAGTTTGGCCAGGGCCGGGTTTGAACCTGCCACCCTTGATATATGGGGCCAGCGCCCTACCCACTGAGCCATAGGCACTGCCCACACCTGGAGACTTGTTGACATTTCTGGACTTTTTCCATATAAAAGGGAGCTCATAAATACATAGGCTGAATGCTACCGCATAGATGAGTGGCCTTTTTTTTAGACAGTCTTCCTATGTCACCCTCAGTAGAGTGCTGTGATGTCACAGCTCACAGCAACGTCAAACTCTTGGGCTTAAGAGATTCTCTTGCCTCAGCCTACCAAGTAGCTGGGACCACAGGCGCCCACCACAACACCAGGCTATTTTTTTTTTTTTTTTCAGTTGTAGTTATCATTGTTGTTTAGCTGGTCCAGGCTGGGTTCGAACCTGCCAGCCCTGGTATATGTGGCTGGAGCCATAATCACTGTGCTATGGGTGCTGCCATAGATGAGCGGCTTTTAATCACTGATTCTCAAACACAGACTTTCTCAGGAAAAGCTGAGGATGCTGTCATCTCAGCCAAACCTACAAGGAGCTTTGTCTCAACTCTGTGTTAACAGGACTGGCTTGGCAGTGTGCAGAAGAGGATGAATACAAAATTCAGAAAAAGGGAGTACTGGGAAGAGGGTAGGTCAGACAGCATGCTAGGTAACACTCAAGGCAATTGGAAGGAAAGAACATAGATTTTGGAGTAAAACTGATCCAGAATCTCACCCTGGCTCTACACTAAAGCAACTCTGTGGCCTTGGGCAAATCATTATATGTCCTGAGTCTCGATTTTTTTCTCTGAAAATGGAGATAATATCTACCCTGCTGGTATGGAGATGGGAGAGATGTAAATCCTAGTACCTACATGTGCAAATCACATGGTGGGCAAGGGCAATAATTTGTAGCTATGATTGCTATTACACTGATTACTAAATTTGTTGCCTATTTTAAAATACTTATTGAGAACTTGCTATGTCCCAGACCCTGGGTTAGATGCTGGGGTACAGTGGGAAAAGGTCAGACCCAGTCCCTAACCTGTAGAACTCTGATGCTAGGGACAAAAAAAATAGACTTTAAACATTTAAAAACACTTAGTGCAAAGGTTGCTCTTACAAAAAAAAATAAATAATAATAATAATAAAACCACTTAGTGAAGAATTAAAACTGTTAGATGTCGAGAGGTGTCCCAGGAGGACCGTTAGTTAGATGTCTAAAGGTGGAAAGGTGCCCCAAAGTCCCAGGCCAAGTAGAGCTAATAACAGGAATTTATTAAGAGCATCTGCAAGCAGATGAGTTAGAGTAAAGGGGTACTTTTACGTGTGGTTGAGTCTTGTTTTATGAACACTGTGGCACTATTTGGTATGTGTAGTTCAGGAGGTGGAGGGTGTGCCAGCCGTAACTCAGTAACTGGAGATGCAGTGGAAAAGACCAAAGGTTGGGGCACGCCTGTGGCTCAAGGAGTAAGGCACTGGACCCATATACCAGGGTTCAAAACTAGTCCCGGCCAAAAACTGCAAAAAAAAAAAAAGAAAGAAAGGAAGGAAGGAAGGAGGGCGGGAGGGAGGGAGGGAGGGAAAAGACCAAAGGTCATCTGTTGGAGGCCTTATAAGAAGGTCAGAGGGTTATCTGTTGTGAATCTTCTATAACCTAGAAGGAAGTTTAAACAGAACCAGAAGAAACACAAGAATCCTATTCTTTTTTTTTTTTTTTTTTTTTTTTGAGACAGTCTCACTATGTCGCCCTCAGTAGAGAGCTGTAGTGTCACTGCTCACAGCAACCTCCACCTCTTGGGCTTAAGTGATTCTCTTGCCTCAGCCTCCCAAGCAGCTGGGACTATAGGCACCATCACAAGGCCTATTTTTTTGGTTGCAGTCATTGTTGTTTAGCAGGCCCAGGCCGAGCTCAAACCTGCCAGCTTCAGTGTACGTGGCCGGTGCCCTACTCACTGAGCTACAGGCACAGAGCTGAGAGTCCTATTCTTTTTTTTTTTTTTAGAGACAGAATCTCACTTTATCACCCTTGGTCGAGTGCTATGGCATCACAGCTCACAGCAACCTCCAACTCCTTGGCTTAGGTGATCCTCTTGCCACAGCCTCCCGAGTAGCTGAGACTGCAGGTGCCCACCACAACACCCAGCTATTTTTTTGTTGTTGCAGTTTGGCCATGGCTGAGTTTGAACCCGCCGCCACCCTCCATATATGGGCCGGCACCTTACCCACTGAGCCACAGGCACCGCTCAAGAATCCTATTCTTAATGAATGTCTAGACCCACCTAAGGTAGAGAAAGAACTTACAAGTCCTATTCTTTACTTAATGAATGTTTAAATCCCTCTCCCAGGTAGAGACTTAATAAATGTTTATGGCCTGCTAGAAGTGGAGAAAAACTAACAAAAATCATGACAACTGCTGCAGAAGGAAAGATGGGCTACAATGTAAGTACTAAACAGAGAGAAGCTGGATAGACTAGATTTCCTAAGGAAGGGTGGAGAGGGTGATGGAGTTGGAAAGCCACCAAGCAGGTCTCTGGTTTTTTTTTTTGTTTGTTTTTGTTTTGTTTTGTTTGAGACAGACTCTCACTTTGTCACCCTCAGTAGAGTGCCATGGCATGATAGCTCCAGCAACCTCAAACTCCTGGGCTCAAGCAATTCTCTTGTCTCAGCCTCCCAAGTAGCTGGGACTACAGGTGCCAGCCACAACACCTGGCTATTTTTAGAGATGGGGGTTTCGCTCTTGCTCAGGCTGGTCTTGAACTCCTAAACTCAAGATATCCACTCACCTCACCCTTCCAGAGTAGTAGGATTACAGGTATGAGCCACTGCACCCCACCCAAGCAGGCCTCTGGAAGCTGAAGCCCAAGGCTGGGGAGTGTATTGGGGAGAGGCATGCATGGGGTGGGCACGAGGAGAATTTCACAGCTAAGAACCCAGATGAGGGTCAGGTAATAGGAAGGGAGCAAAAGGTAAGGCTGGGGGAACAAGGATGGCAGTCTTTGTTCAGGCCCATGGATTTTATTACTAAAGAAAATGGGGGTTCGTTGAGAAATATCAACAGGGAGTGAGTGATCTGGATTTTCTTTTTTATTATTAAACAGGTCACTCTTACTGCTCTAGGGATGAGATGCTGGAGAGCCAAGGAGAGACCTGGAGCCATAATTAAGTGGCAAGAGATAGTGATATCTGAGAGTAGAATAGGAGATATGTTAAACTGGCCACATGGCTCTATGTCATCTCCAGTTATAATGTTTCTCAGACTACTGGTCTCATGATAAGAATCTAAGAAGCTTCTTAAAAACACAAGTTTCCGGCTGGATGCCTGTGGCTCAAGCAGCTAAGGCACCAGCCACATACACCTGAGCTGGCGGGTTCGAATCCAGCCAGGCCCGACAGACAACAATGACAGCTGCAACCAAAAAATAGCCGGGCGTTGTGACAGGGGCCTATAGTCCCAGCTACTTGGGAGGCGGAGGCTGCAGACTCACTTGAGCCCAGGAGTTGGAGGTTGCTGTGAGCTGTGATGCCACAGCACTCTACCCAGGGTGACAGCTTGAGGCTCTGTCTCAAAAAAAAAAAAAAAAAAAAAAAGAAAGAAACACAAGTTTCCAGGACTCTACTACTCTGGAGATTCTTGTTAAAAACACGAGTTTCCAGGACTCTGGTGTCTAGAGTAGGACAGGGGATTTGCACTTTAAACAAATTTCCTGAGTTATTTTTACCATAAGGCAAGTTTGAGCAGTGCTAACCATCAGAGTACACTGAGAAATATACCTTCCTTTCCCCTATAAAATAAATCCATACTTTCAGAGATTGTGATTCTCATGACCCTAAACAGCCACTCGAAGTTCACATAATGCCTTTCCTACTTAGAACTAAAAGCACTTCAGCTATAATATTTCCAGTGTTCAGATCATCTAAATCCATGTTTTTTGAGAAGTGTTCCTTGAAATATGCATTCTCCAGAGTAATCATAGATGCACAGCTGTCAAGAGAGGCATGAAGCAGGGACTCTGTGACCGCTGCAAGGAGCAGCCGGAATGAAGGGTACCCGAGTGGAGTCAGGCGAGTCCTACGATCCATGGAAGCCCTGCAGAGCTATGTGGCACCTCCCCAATTGTTTGGCTGTTGACCTTGAGGCTTTGTTACTTGCCACCAAAATCCACTAACCAGTTCCTCAGCAAAGTATTGAGATCTCACATGGATTGTGTACTTAGAAAATGTTTATGTCTTTTTTTTTTTTTTTTTGGAGACAGAGTCTCACCAAGTCACCCTCAGTAGAGTGCTATACCATCACAGCTCACAGCAACCTCAAACTCTTGGGCTTAAGCAATTCTCTTGCCTCAGCCTCCCAAGTAGCTGGGACTATAGGCGCCTGCCACAAGGCCCGGCTATTTTTTTTTTTTTTTTTTTTTTTTGGTTGTAGTTGTCATTGTTTGGCAGGCCCGGGCTGGATTCAAACCTGCCAGCTCCAGTGTATGTGGCTGGTGCCCTAGCTGCTGAGCTACAGGTGCCAAGCCTAGAAAATTCTTATGTCTTAACCTTCAGAATGGAAGAAGATATTTTCATGCTATGACTCCAACAAAGGGGCTAATCACTAGATGTTTTACCACAGGGACATTTGCACTAGAATGTTCATAGCTGCTCAGTTCATGATCACAAAGATGTGGAAACAACCCAAGTGTCCATCAACACATGAATGGATTAATAAACTAGTGTCTGTGCACCATGGAATATTATTGATCCTTAAAAAAAAAATGGGAATTTTGCATGCTTTGTAACAACCTTAGATGGATTTGGAGAACATTTTCCTAAGTAAAGTATTGCAAGATTGGAAAAACAAGCATTGCATATACTTAATATCAATTTGAAACTAGGAGATTAGCAATCACAGACCCACATGAGAGAAAAATCTCAATTAAACTTGAAAAGCGGGGAGGAGAGGATTGGGGGTTCAGTAGCATCCCACCCAATCAGTACAATGCATGGATGTTGTTAAATGTCAAAATGTGGAAAGGTGCTGCAGAGAACCAGGCCCAGTAGAGTTAATGGCAGAGACTTATTGAGAGCATCTTCAAGCAGATGAGCTGCCCCCCCAAATGGAAAAGGGTAATAGGGTAAGGTGCCTGTTTTAATGAAATTCAGGGTGTGGCCTAAGTGTAGCTCAGGAGGTGGCAGGTGTTCTAGGACAAAGATCAAAGGTCATCTGCTAAAGGCACTTTTTGTTGTTATTGTTGTTGTTGTTGTTATTGAGAATATTTTTGTTTGTTTGAGACAGTCTCACTCTGTTGCCCTGGCTAGAGTGCCATGGAGTCACAGGTCACAGCAACCTCAAACACCTGGGCTCAAGTCATCCTCTGGCCTCATAGCTAGTGTTTCTATTTTTAGTATAAACAGGGTCCCTCTCTTGCTCAGGCTAGTCTCTAAGTCCTGAGCTCAAGCACCCACCTGGGCCTCCCAGAGTGTTGATATTATAGGTGTGAGCCACCAACAGGCCCGTCCTGCTAGAGGCCTAGTAACTAGTGAGACCACCATCTGCTGGAAAAGCAGCCTTTTAAAACTGCAGAGGGGCCAGTAGCCAGAGGGGAAAATTCACACTCTGGCGCATTCCAGGAGTAATTGTCCTGCAATATTCCAGAAATGGGGTGCGGGAGGGCTTTATTCATTGTTCTGGGTTTGACCTCTGGACCTCCACTGGGTCTTTGTTCTGTGGTTTGACCTTTGGCTTAATTCATTCATTTCTTAGCCCAGTTCCTCTCAATGGCTACCTCCCTAAAACGTCTGCACTTATGCTAAGGGAGGATTGAAGGTTTGAGGATGCCTCTCCTACAGATACATGGCATACTTCTCAGGGGTAGGACACAACTACAGCTCTGATTTCTACCTGTCGTCTGTAAATTTTATAATCTAGTGGTGTGTACCCTCATATTACTCTGAAATAAAGGAAAAAGTGGAGGGAAAAAAAAAGTCGTGTCCAAGTAACCCACAAACTCAAATTACCATGAATAGCATTTAGTCTTCCGCTTTAAATATACACTTGTAAACAAGACAGTGCAGTACAATGAGTTTGACAGCAAACAAACCTTGTTGACAATAAATCAATGGATGCCAGTGTAGACAGTAGTTTTAACAAAGATACCTACACAGCAGAACCACTTGGGCTGTGCTGACGCAGCACCAACATCTAACACCCTCCCAAAGGTCATGCCCAGGTCCTTGGTTTGCCACTTTCCAGGTGTCTTTGGGTCTGCAGAAAATGTCCTGTCTTGTCACGCCTCTAAACCAGCAGTTCTCACCCTTTGGGGGTTGAATGACCCTTTACAGGAGTCGCCAAAGATTCCTGCATATCAGATATTTACATTACGATTCATAACAGTAGCAAAATTACAGTTATGAAGTAGCAACGAGAATAATTTTATGGTTGGGGGTCACCACAACATGAGGAACTGTACTAAAGGGTCGCGGCATTAGGAAGGTTGAGAACCCCTACTCCAGACTGTATGATTTGCGGGCTTTGATACTTGTATCTCCTCATCAGGGTCTTCAGGGCAGTCAGAGTGAGTCCCGGGGAGGCTAAGGTTACTCAAGCAGCAGCACTGATTGGCGTGAGGCTTCTACACAGGGAAGGGCTGCACCTTAAGAGTAGATGAACGATATGGTATCAATAGTTTTGTGACAATGTCTGTTTAGGTATATCTGGTCTTGGGCCTTGGTGCTGACTACTTAGCTCCAGGGACAAGAATCAATCCTCCTTCTTTGCAAAACTCCTAGGGAGGGTACTTACGTTAAGTTCCTTTGAGAGACTACATTTAGACAGATAAGGTAATTTAGAAAAAAGTCTCTTCTAGTATCTGTTGATTCTCAAATGCCTTCAGCTCTAAATAATTTTATGCTACAACAGCATATTCTGCATCCCTTCAACATTAGAAATACTCGCTAGAAATAAAGTGAAGGCCTATTCTAGATACCTGTCTCCATGTGGAGAGTCCTGAAGTACAAGGACCAGCAACAGCTTCTTGAGTTTGTTCACCTATTATGGCTTCCAGACTGGCCTCAGGGTTCGATACGTACTAAGATTAGCCTAAGGTAGGTATTTAAAACATAACCTTACTACTCCCTCTCCAAAAGTCTCCCCCTTCACAGGTCTAGAAGACTCCTGTGGACTGAGTTGAGAGAACGTCAGGATGAACAGAATAGAGGGATAGGTTTATAGGACCTTGACATGCTACTGGCGTACAGCTGAGACACATTCACACACTGTGGGCAAATGGCTTGTTTAAAGTGGTTTTGAACTCCCAGTGTGGAATGGCCTGTGTTAACCTGTCTGTGCACAGTCATATGGACACACTGACAGCAGTGTAGACTCCTCTGGTGAAGTTCAGAAATGTGACCTATATGGCTCACGCAAGATTCTGTCCCGGGTCAAGGAAGCCCTCTGTGGTTGTCATGTGTCATGTCAGAAAAGCACCACGCTCAGCACTTGTCCCAGACGATGTCTGATTTTCAGAAAAGATAAATCCCTGCAAAGGGAAGGGTTGGTCAGGGCGGGACAGGGTGAAAGGGAATAAAGAAAGAAAATTCAAGTGCCCACATTCCGTCTAGAGTGCTGTCTAATAAGCTAGAGAATCTCTGTTCTTGGGAACATAGAGTTCACCCACTTTTGCATGTTTTTTACCTACAAGAAAATTAAAATTTGCCATTCAGATTTTCATATGGGGCCACTGAATGGATTCTTATTGTCCTAAGCTTGTGTGGGCTATATCTCTTCATTTCAATCATGGGTAGGTAGGGCGGCACCTGTGGCTCAGTGAGTAGGGCGCCGGCCCAATATACCAAGGGTGGCGGGTTTGAACCGGGCCCTGGACAAACTGCAACAAAAAATAGCCAGGCGTTGTGGTGGGCATCTGTAGTCCCAGCTACTTGGGAGGCTGAGGCAAGAGAATCACCTAAGCCCAAGAGTTGGAGGTTGCTGTGAGCTGTAACACCATGACACTCTACCAAGGGTCATAAAGTAAAACTGTCTCAAAAAAAAAAAAAAAAAAAAGAAGCGTGAGTAATGGTTTGTTTGGTCAAGCCTGGACTGTTGAGAAATCTGGGACCTTTAGGTCAGGACTCACTCAGGAGAGTAAGTTAATCAATAGGGTCCAGACCAAAAAAGAGCAAACATCAGTCTTGGAGAGAAAAGGTTCTACTTTCAGGAGTGTCCAACCTTTTCTTTCCCCTCTGGTATACAGTGGAGGAATAAGAGTTGTCTTGGGCCACACATTAAATACACAAACACTAACAAAAGCAAAATGAGCAAAAAACAGGTCCAGGCATGCTTTTCATGATATACAACACCACAGGTAAGCAAAAAAAATCCTCACAAAATCAGCAGGCCACAGGTTGAACACCACTACAATACAGCATAAACTCTTACCAAATAATCATACAGTGAAGAAGTATGTGAGAAAATGTACCCAAAACTGACTTGGCATTTTCTTTAAATTTGAGACACAGTCTCACTCGATTGCCCTGGGTAAAGTGCCATGATCTCATAGCTCACAGCAACCTCAAACTCTTGGGCTCAACTGATCCTCTTGCCTCAACCTCCTACAGGCTCCCACCATAACACCCAGCTTGTTTTTTCTATTTTTAGTAGAGATGGGGTCTTGCTTTTGCTCAGGCTGGTTTCAAACACTGAACTCAAGCAATCCACCTGCCTCAGACTCTCGAAGTACTAGGATTCTAGGTGTGAGCCAATGTGCCTACCCGGTAGTTGTTTTTTGATAAAGTTTTGCATAGGAAGTATGTTTGTTGACGTTTATCCATTTTTATTTTTATGGCATTATGTGTTGGTTCTTTATTTAAAGACCATCCTTGGTATTTAGCTAATATTATATATTCCATTGTAAAGTAAGTTTAACAATAGAGAAATGATCTTTAATGCAAGAATGACTCACTTTCCCATAAGAAGATAGTGACTCAAATATTTCTCTTTGTAAAGAAATAACACAAGAAAAACAGAGTTTCAAGAGCTAGCTCATAAGAAGTTGTATCTTCAAAACAAGGTATCAAGTCTTAAAATGTGTTTGCCTTTCAGTCAGTCACGCATATAGTCTGTCAGCAAGTATTTATCAAAGCCTACCACGCCCCATGCACTGTGCTAGGGCTGGGGTATCTTAATGAACAAGATTTATTGATGAGGACCAAACAAAGAGGAGATTAAGACAGAGAAACAGAGTCAGGATTCATTTTTTTAATTAATCAAGAAATATTTGATACAAAATAGTAAAGAATGACCTCTCTGGAGGCTGTGCCATTTAATGGAAAGCAAATACAAAGTCCTCAAAGTGTTTAAGGACAAGGAAGACCAGTGTAGATAAGGTCCAATGCAGTCCTGGGGAAGAAAGCAGGAAGGCAGTGATGGTTTTGAAGAAAAGGGAAGGACACGCTCAGCATGCAGAGGGTGGAACGTGGGGACGAGAAAACACCTTAGAGTGTGCTTACAGAGGGGCCTCAGCAGAGAGGCATAGCTCAAATAACACACGGTGAAACACCAAACGCTGGGAAGAGTGCAGGCAAATGGGATCACCTTCTCCCCTCCTCTCCCCTCCCTTTTTCTCTCCTTCATTTTCCTTCCCTTTTCCTTTTCTTTTTCTTTTGAGACAGAGTCTGACTCTGTCATGCTAAGTAGAGCACTGTGGTGTCATAGCTCACAGCAACCTCAAACACCTGGGCTCAAGTGATCCTCTTGCCTCAGCCTCCCAAGTAGCTGGGACTACAGGTGCCCACCACAACAACCAGCTAGTTTTTCTATTTCTGGTAGAGACAGGGTTTAACTCTTGTTCAGACTAGTCTTGAACTCCTGAGCTCAAGTTATCCTCCCACCTTGGCCTCCCAGAATGCTAGGATTACAGGTGTGAGCCATGCGCCCAGACTCCCTTTCCTTTTCGATTTAGAGTCTCACTCTGCAGCCCAGGCTAGAGTGCCATGGTATGTTAGCCTAGCTTATAGCAACTTCAAACTCCTGAGTTAAAAGGAACCTCCCATCTTCCTATGGATCCTCCCTCCTAAACTGCCCAAAGTGCTAGGATTACAGGCCTGAGCTATTGCCCACACCCTCTTGGTTTATTTCCCTTAAGACACTTATCAGGATTAAAGCAATTTAAGCCATTATCTTGTTATTTTGTTTGCTTGTTTACTCCCTTCATCTATTACAATAGTGCTGTCTAATAGAAAAGTAATTCAAGTAATTCAAGGCCAAGTCTATCATCAAGGCTCATGCCTACCATCTCATCACTTTGTAGTTCTAGCCCAGCCTAGGCAACATAGAAAGATCTGCCTCTTTGAAAACTTTAAAAATTAGCTGGGCACGGGGGCCCAGCTACTCAGGAGACTGAGGCAGGAGAAGTGCTTGAGCCAAGACTGCATGCCATCAACACCCCTGCCTAGGTGACAGAGTGAGACCCTGACTCTAAAAAAAAAAAAAAAAAAATGATGATGATGTTTTTTAAAAAAAGGAAAAATGGCTAAGAGCTCGTAGCTCAGTGGTTAGGGCGCCAGCCACATACACTGGGGCTGGTGGGTTAGAACCTGGCCCAGGCCTGCTAAACAGCAACAATGCCAACTACAACAAAAAATAGCCAGGTATTGGGGGCGGGGAGGGGGCACACCTGTAGTCCCAGATACTTGGGAGACTGAGGCAAGAGAATCGCTTAAGCCCAAGAGTTTGAGGTTGCTGTGAGCTGTGACGTTACAGCACTCTACTGAGAGCGACATAGTGAGACTCTGTCTCAAAAAAAAAAAAAAAAAGAAAGAAAGAAAAGGAAAAAAAGGCAGGGCATGGTGGCTCATGCCTGTAATCTTAGCACTGTTAGAGGCTGAGGTAGGTGGATTCCTTAAGCTCAGGAGTTCGAGACCAGCCTGAGCAAGAGAGAGACTGCATCTCTACTAAAAATAGAAAAACTAGCTGGGCTTTGTGGCGGGCACCTGTAGTCCCAGCTACTGGGGAGGCTGAGGCAAGAGGATCCCTTGAGCCCAGAAGTTTAAGGTTGCTGTGAGCTCTAATACCATTGTACTCTACCCAGAACAACAAAGTTGAGAGTCTGTCTCAAAAAAAAAAGTACTGGTAATTCAAACCAATGACTAATTTTAATGTAATAGTAGACACATTTTTAAAAAAGTGAAATTAATTTTAATCATATATTTTACCAAATTCAGTATATCTAAAGTATTATTTAAGTAATCAATATCAAAAATTCAGATATTTTACGTCTTTTTTTTTTTGATACAGAGTCTCAAGCTGTTGCCCTGGGTAGAGTGCCATAGCTCACAGCAACTTCCAACTGTTGGGCTCAAGCAATCCTCTTGCCTCAGTTTTTCTATTTTTCAGAAGAGAGAAGGTCTTGCTTTTTGCCCAGACTGGTCTTGAGCTCGTGAGGTTGGCCTCCCAGAGTGCTAGGATTACAAGCGTGAGCCACCTCGCCTCGCCTCTTTATCTTTTTTTTTTACTAAGTCTTTGAGATCTAGTGCATATTGTATACTGATAGGACATCTCCAGTCAAACTAGCCATATGTCAAGTCCTTATGCTCCACTCTGCTGTGGAACAGTGCAGATCTGCAGCGGGTACCACTAGGGCTAGGGGCTGCTCAGTCTTATCCGCTGTTGTATCTCTAGCAATTAGAACATTCATTGGCAAAAAAAAAACAAAAAACAAACATTCATTGGCGTACAGTGCACATTTGATAGATTTTAAATAAGCGAATAAATGGTGATGGGGGCTCATTGAATGTAATATTTTGGAGGCAGGGATCAAAGCTTCTGTTTGGAACTTGTCAAGTCTGAGGTATCTAATGAGACATTTAAGTAGAGATGTCAAGAAAGAAAGTGAATGTGAAATTCTATGTCTGAGAAGAAAGGGCTTATTGGAACGTAAATTTGGCACACTGGTGAGTTGTGAATTCAAGGCAATTGCTGGATTTCCTTGGGACAGAATACAGACAAAGAAAAGGGTCCAGGACCCTACCCACAAAGATATCAAATCATGATCTCCTTTAAGCCCTACTTGTAATGCTTTGAGGCAAAAAGAGATTGTTTTTCAACACAAAGAAATCTGATCTCAGAAAGGTCAAGAAGCTCAAACTATTTAGGGACGAACCAGATCTATTAATATAACCTAAGACTCAGTACAGGGTTATTTAAAGAAAATTAAGACACTTAAATATAACGAGGAACTGTGAAGTTCTGCAGAGGCAAGGTGACTACCTACGACTTCAACAGGTCTAAGTAGTTTGAGAGCTGATATCTAGTTTGCAGCCTCTTTCACATATACAACTAGATCAAGATTACACAATTGGGATTTCTTGCAAATCCCAAGTGCCTTCTGCCCTTCATTTATAAAACCTAGAACTTTTAGCACACTGCTCCTCATGGAACTCCACGTCTCCTCCTATACTGGACAATGCAATTCTACTCCTCTTATACTACATTAATGTAAATTAATAAAAACTTTCTTCAGGAGAAAGTTCAATTGCAAATATTTATCAAATATGTTGAGGCAGTGATTAGGCTTTCTCTGCTCCCCTTTCAAAACAGAGAAAACAAGATGATCTAGTCTTTTTTTTTTTTTGGCCAGGGCTGGGTTTGAACCCACCACCTCTGATATATGGGGCTGGCGTCCTAATCCTTTGAGCCACAGGTGCCAACCAAATGATCTAGTCTTAACTCAGTGGCTAAGCAGCTGTGAGAGCACATGTAGTAAGAATAAGATGGAGTCAGGGAGGCTGGGGCTGAGACACACAGCTGGTCTGGCCAGTCTAGGTCCTACCTGACCTTCACCTCATGTTTCCCTTTCTTGTTGTTTTGTAAATTCAGGTATAATCTAAAAGTGTGTATCTTGAATAGTTTGGGAATACTGCTTTAGATTAACTTTTGAATTAGAAATGTTGTTTTGGGTCAGGTTATGCTGATTATTGTTTACTATAGGTCATGAGTTTTGTCCATTATTGTTGTTTAAGATAAGGGTTAACAGAATCTCACTTTGTCACCCCTGTTGAGTGCTATAGTGTCATAGCTCACAGCAACCTCAAACTCTTGGGCTGACGTGATCCTCTTGCCTCAGCCCATGGAGTAGCTGGAACTACAGGTGCCCACCACAACACCCAGCTATCTTTTTTTTTTTTAGAGACAGGATCTTGCTCTTGCTCAGGCTGGTCTTGAACTCCTGAGCTCAAGCAATTCAGCTGCCTCAACCTCCCAGAGTGCTAGGATTATAGGCATGAGCCACCACACCTAGACTGCTTTGAAATATCATCAACCTCCCAGAGTGCTAGGATTATAGGCATGAGCCACCACACCTAGACTGCTTTGAAATTTCATATATAAAACTTGATTTTGAAAATGGAAGAACAGAAGATTCGGAGAGGCTACCTTCACTGTTCTCCAGAATTGCTGGCCTTCAGCAAAGTTTGGTGGACTTATCCCAGTTGTCTGATAGTGATAGGCGACAGGTCCCTCTTCCTCCTGTAACATCTATATAACCTTGAATAAGCCCTCCCCTTTCCTGGGCAGCACTGTTCAAATCAAAAGAACAGAGGGGCTAAACCAGATAACCTCTAGTTGTTAGAATAATTTACGATTTAATGTTATAGCTAATTAGCATCTGATCTGTCCACATATTTAATCTCAAGTCTGATCCGTGTAAGATCATCTTAAAGGAAGTCAAGAAACCTAGAAATGAGCCCCGTATTCACCACCAGGTAAACAGGTCATCATTGAACAGAGAATAACTTTGCTTTCTCCATTTATTAAATGGGACAACTCTCCTACTCATCTCTCAGAGTTGTTTGGAAGACTTAATGAGGTAAGTTATCAATGTGAATGTCTTTCGTAATTTGTATGGTTAGAGAAATCATAAATGTGATTATTGTTAAAGTAGATGTTTGAAACACTGTATGCATGATCTCTCCCAAGGAAGCTAACATGCGGAGTCTCAGTTATTTATCGTTATTTACCCACACTCGCGCTGAGGAATGACAGGTTATAGGCTAGGTGTAGTGTGCGAAGGAGAAAACTATATGCAGTCTTGATACCTCCAGGGAGCGCCCACCTCTGAATTTTTACAAGAAAATAAAGGAAGATGCCAACAAGAAACCAGAAAAAACATGGGAAGGAGAGAATTCACAGGGATAAAAAGAAAGGCAAAGGCAAACTCAGAAAAATAAAAGGCGCGTGTAAGGAATGACAGGGACAGGGAGGGGCAGCGGCATCAGCAGAGCAGCGACAGAAGCCAGCCGGAGGGTGGCGAATGGGTGGCTAGCCCGCGACTCGCCCTGCAGGCCCCGGAGGGCTGGGGGAGGGGCTTGGCGAGGGGCAAAGGCAGGGCGAGATTTAAAAGAGAGATGGCCCTAGCCCCCGACGCCCAGGGCGAGGAAACGCCACCACGGGTAACGCGAGCAAAGCCGGCCGCCAAGGCCAGTCCCAGGCGTTCGCGAGAGAGGCGCAGTGACTGGAAAGCGGGCTCACCTCCGACGCCCGGCACCCCGCCACCATGTGCGAGCTGTACAGCAAGCAGGACACTCTGGCGCTGAGGGGGAAGCACATCGGGTAAGGGCTTCCCCAGCCCAGAGGAAACGCGCCAACAGGGGGCCACAGCCAGGGCAGAGGGCGGGCAGCGAAGCAGAGCAGGGAGTAAAGGGGCTGGAGCCGGCCCGGCGACCGCGTCCGCCAGCCCCGCGTTCTAGGCCGCCGCCGCCCGCGCACCAACGCGCGCCCCCGCCGCCGCCCCGCGCGCCCGGCCGGGTTCCGGGGAGCGCGCCTGGAACTCGGCGCTCGGGGCTCCCGGGAGCGCGCCCCCGCGGCGCGAGCGCGCTGCAGCCGCAGGTGAATGGGCGAGGCCGCTGTCCCCGGCGTTGGTGACCGAGGGCACTGGGACCGAGACGGATGGCTCTTCGCCAACCCCGTCCAACTCGAAAGTTTTTGAAAACTCTGAATCAGAAGTAGTTTTCATGATGGCCATGAAAACAAACCAATGCTGACAATTTTGGTTTAAAGTGAACTTCTTTTCCTGCGTGCGGGGCTAAGCTGGAAAGGGTTATTCCAGCCTGGAGAAAAACTCGAAACCTTCCGTTAGAAAAGCCAAAAGTTCAGTTAGATGCCACTAACCCTTACATTGGTCCCCAAGCTGGGTCCTCACTTCGATTTAAAAATGCCGCGTTCTCCCCAGGCTGCTTTGGTTTTGCCCCTGTTATAAGCGACTTGGTAAACAAAACTGACCCGGGCTCTGGCCCTCCTTGGGTGTCACGTTACCTGTGTGACCGCTGTCAATTAGTTTCCTCTTCTGTGAAAGTAGGACTAACACTCTACTTCACAGTACGAGTGTTCACGTTTTGCGTCTGGTTTTTAAAAAGATGTGTAAATATAAATAAATGATGGCTGTGGCTGTCAGCGACCCCACGCTGCAAAGTCCCCTGTCTGCAATATTAATGTGCAATTAACTGCCGCAGCCGCTGTGAGAGAACCGAGGGACGCAAGAAAGAGCCGATATTCTCTTGGGATAACTGCAGGACAGTTTCTCATACTGGGGCTCCTGACTTCAGCCAGTGAGATTTCTAGACCTTTAGAAGCCCTGTCAGGTCTCTTCTAAGCCAAAGTGGGGTCAAAATGGTCAGATTCCTCCCGCATTAGCGGGTCACTACCCTACTTTTTCTAATCACTTATTCTGCCAGCTTCAATCCTATAGAGTTAGACCTCAGTGAAAACCTAATGGTTTCTGACAAGAGCTGAACAAATTCAGAGAAAGAAAGAATATAACTATAGACTGACTGGCAAGGGAGAAAGTATGTTAAAAAGATGTGTGTAAAGGGCGGAGCCTGTGGCTCAAAGGGGTAGGGCGCCGGCCCCATATGCTGGAGGTGGTGGGTTCAAACCCAGCCTCGGCCAAAAACTGCAAAAAAGTAAAATAAATAAAAATTTAAAAAGATATGTGCGAGTATCTGCTGCCGGAACTACCGCCGATGTGTGTGTGGGGTTTTGTGCATGCAAAATCACCAAAGTACACACACCATATATACAGGGTGTTCATAAAGTTCATGGGCAATTCACTGTGTTAAACTATTTTAAACTGCACGCGAACTTTATGTCTACCTTGTATATTCAACTTTAGTTCTTAAATGTCCATGAGACCAAGATGTTTGTTACTAAAATTTATACTCCATTCATCCAAACAACTGAAAATACGAGTGACTTTTTCTTATGCTTGAAAGTATGTGACAAGACAAAGAAATAAAAAAGAAAAAGAATAAAAGAGTGTATTAACGGGTTAGAAGAATAATTGAATTTCGTTGTTTAAGAATGGAAAATCGGAGCGCGGCCGGGCAGGGCGGGCGCCGCTGGGCGCGGGTGTCAGGCTGCACCTCCTTCAGCGCGAGCCACCGGCTGTACAGTAAACATCTGAGTGATGAAGAAAACTTGAAATTCTTTGGAAAATGCAGCAATCCAAACGGCCATGGACACAATTACCAAGTTGTGGTGACAGTTCATGGAGAGATTGATCCTGTTACAAGAATGGTTATGAATTTGACCGACCTCAAAAAATATATGGAAGAGGCAATTATGAAGCCTCTTGATCATAAGAATCTGGATTTGTAAGCACAACTGAAAATGTAGCCGTTTCTGGGAGAACCTCCAGAAAGTACTTCCTATGGGAGTGCTTTATAAAGTAAAAGTGTATGAACTGACAATAATATGGTAGTCTACAAAGGAGAATAGGTCTTAGGATTTGACACTGTAGAAAGACCAACTCAATTTCTTTCCATATTACAAGGAGCCTTATCCCCTTGGAATATTAAGCAGTTACCATATAGTTGTTATACCTTTACTTTGTGCTCCAGAGTGCCTGATTTGCTGAAATTCAAGACCTGTTAAATCTATTTTAAACAAAACTTTGAATATATCTTGGATATCATTTAGAGTCTCTTATATGTAGATTGAAAATTACTTCATTTTTGTGAACTGTTTTAATGTGGAATCATTTGAAAGCAAAAGAAATATGGTTCTTGTTTTCTCTGTTCATTTTTTTTGTGTGTGTGTAATATAAATGGTAAAAATGTTTTATGACTTAGAGTGGGTAAATCTTATAAAAAATAAAATTCAGGTGACTACGGGGGGGGGGGGGACAAAAAGAATGGAAAATCTATTTGATCCAAGACCAGGAACAATCAAAATACATGAGAATGGAAATGATCTATAAAATCTCTTTAGTATTTACCTCTAAGGCATTTGCATTGAGCCTTTAATGCCATTTATTTCTTTATAAATTAGATTAGAAGGAGAGAGAGAGAGAGAGAGAGAGAGAGAGATATGTGTAAATATCTTGGGCTACGATGACACAGCCTGCTTTCAAATTCTGATTTTCTCTCTTACTGGCTCTGTAACTTTGAGCAAGTTTCTTAATTTCTCCATGCTTTGGTCTCCTCCCCTATAAAAAGTGAGAATAATAAGTAAAGGATTATTGAAAGAATTAAATGAGATAATATTTATGAAATACGTAACATTTTCTGGCACATAGTAAGACACACACTCCCACCCTCAAGAAATGTTTCGTTACTTTGTTTTTCTGGTAGAACAAAGTTTCCCAAAGGAAAATAGTTATTAGTCTGTATGATTAGAGCTTTGGGAGACCTGATTTGTGTGCCTCCAAATAAGTTGTCAACTCCTGGTGAATTTAATAGCAAGCACAAGAAATGTGAGCAATGCCATGAATGAGGGATTAAGGTAAAAGGTTCCAGGCTGATATGAAATGAAATGAAAAGAAATGTATGTCACTCAGATTGTGTTTTCCCTTTTTTTCTATGTAATTGTAATTTTCCACTGACGGTGACCTTCCTTGAGAAGGAAAAATACTGAGATCCTACCAGACCAAAGTGTTTCCTTTGATTACTTCTAGGCCCTCATGCAAAGTTTTCTTTGCTGCGGATCCCATCAAAATAGTGCGAGCCCAGAGGCAGTACATGTTTGATGAGAAAGGCGAACGGTATTTGGATTGCATCAACAACGTTGCCCACGGTAAATGTCCTGTCTTTGTAGTGCTTTGAAGAAAATGTTTATGAAGTAAGGCAGACTGGAACAGTTAATGTTTGACTCAGGAATTGCTATAGCTGCAGTTCCTTGGCTGGGTGGCCCAATAGTCTCAGCAGGTAAAAGTTGCAGCAAAACATGTGCGAGAAAAGAAGAATCCACCTCAGAATTCCCCTCACATCCCAGGCATTTAGAATTGTAACTTATCTCTTGGGCTTTTGTCTCAAATTTTAGTGGGACATTGTCACCCAGACGTGGTCAGTGCTGCCCTGAAACAGATGGAGCTGCTAAATACAAATTCTCGATTCCTCAACGACAACCTTGTCGAGTATGCCAAGCGCCTTTCAGCCACCCTGCCGGAGAAACTCTCTGTTTGTTATTTTACAAATTCAGGGTATGTTTTGAGGTTTCCCACCCATCCCTTTTTCTACTAAGGTGTCTCCTTTTGATTTGTGGTGGAACATAGATGTCTAAAAAGGTTTGCTGAGACTCTTGCATTCATGGAGTGACCACACTTTAGGGGCCTGGCCTGTCTGGTTTTTCTGCTTTGCTGCACGACTCTGAACCTAATTGGTCAAATGATGTTCACCTCTTCAGGGTATAGACTAAGTAGCCAAAGAATCCACAGACCAAGACAGTTCTTTCAAAGCAGGCCTGAGAAATTTTAGCAAAGAAATAATTCTTCTAAACAAGCTGAAATATTTTTAAGTTTGTTTTTTTTTTTGAGACACAGTCTTAAACTGTTGCCCTGGATAGAGTGCTATGTTGTCATAGCTCACAGCAACCTCCAATTCCTAGCCTCAAGCAATCCTCTTGCTTCCATTTTTCTATTCTTAGTAGAGATGGGATCTCACTGAGATCCACCTGCCTCGGCCTCCCAGAGTGCTAGTATTACAGGCATAAGCCACCATGCCTGGTCTTATTTTTTTAAGATTTTTGATTGATTTGTTTTCTTAAGGAAATTGAGCTTATTTTCCCAACAAAAACAAAGGAAAAAAGAAGGAAATTTAAGTGAATAGATACATTCCAACTTTAAAATTCTGAATTCAAATTATAATTTCCATTCTATATAATGTTATGCAGGTATTAAGTTTTCGAAAATGTGCGCCTAAATACATGCTCAAACTGCAATTCTATATACTGGGGGAAAGCTGTCTACATAGCAAAAACTCCTATTTTTAAAAGTGATACATATGTGTTAAAATTAACTATTAGAGATTCTGTGTCCATTGTGTGGTTTTCTGTGAGTCACTTTTCAAGAAGTTATTTTAAACCCAAATTTATAGCCAAAAGATGGTTCTTTCTTCTTTGTAAAAAATTAAGAAGATATTTTAGAATCTAACCTGTTACAATGCATTATTACCTTTTTATAAATGAAATATAATATTTGACTTTCATTTCTAAGGGATTCTACACTGTCAAAGAGGGATTAATTCTAAACAGTGCTGTCTCCAAAGACTGGATATGACAGAGGCCTCATCTGAATCCTGGCTCTACCTCTTATGAGCTGTGTGACTTCATTCTGGTTACTTAACCTCATCCATAAGAAGGAGGTGGCAATACTTGTCTTGTTTTTTGAGACAGAGTCTCACTATGTCACCCTCGGTAGAGTGCTGTGGCATCACAGCTCACAACAACCTCCAGCTCTTGGGCTTACGTGATTCTCTTGCCTCAGCCTCCCAAGTAGCTGTGACTACAGGTGCCGGTCACAACACCTGGATATTTTTTTGTTGTAGTTGTTATTGTTGTTTAGCAGTCCTGGGCCGGTTGGAACCCACCAGCCTTGGTGTATGTGGCTGATGCCCTAACGGCTACAGTCACCGAGCCGGCAATACTTGTCTTAAAGAGTTGTTATGAGAATAAATATAAGTAAAATAATGAGCATAATGCCTAGCAGATAGTGAAATTACACTAATGATTATTTTATTCCTTTGTATCTGTTTAGTATATTTATATTCTTTGAACCAGAAAGAAAAAATGTGATCCTTATTTTAGAAATAAGGAAACTAATCAAATACTGAGTAAACACAGCATAGTTAGGTCGCCAACCTAATGGGCCCTCAGACTCCCAAGCCTTCTGTGGAGCTTAGGCTGAGTCTAGGCTCCTTGGTGTTCTCAAAGCTAGTTGTCTACTGACCTAGACAGTAAATTTGGACTGAAATTTGAAATGGACAATGTATCCTTCACCTTTATTGGGTTTCTTCTGTGCAGCTCATTCTTTCTTGAAAACACCTGGGGAACTTGTATTAGAAGGCCAAGTGGGATCATAGGGTAGGCCTGATTCAAGGGGGAGGAGAGACTTCAACATATTCCTCTATAAATTTCTCAATAAATGTAATCTTACAACATTTGTAGTTAACATCTTAAATTCTTAAATGTTTTAGAAAGAAGATTATGGTCACACTGTCCCTTCTATGTTTATCTTAATAGATCTGAAGCCAATGATTTAGCCTTACGCCTGGCTTGGCAATTCAGAGGCCATCAAGATGTGATTACTCTTGACCAGTAAGTCTTGGACACAAGATTGCTAAGCAAGACTCTCCTTCAGAGACAAAATTTCATTGATCCTATCCATACTAATATCATGAGTACATGTGGAGGAGGGCAGATGCAATGGAATAGTGTTTTTGTTGTTGTTGTTGTTGTTGTTTTGAGACAGTCTCACAATGTCGTCCTCGGTAAAGAGCAGTGGCATCACAGCTCACAGCAACTTCAAACTCCTGGGCTCAAGCCATTCTCTTGCCTCAGCCTACTGAATACCTGGGACTACAGGCACCCACCACAACACCCGGCTATTTTTTTTTTTGTTGCAGTTGTCATTGTTCAGCTGGCCCGGGCCGGGTTCGAACCCACCAGCCTCAGTGCATGTGGCTGGCGCTGTAACCACCGTGCTATAGGCGCTGAGCCAATGGAACAGTGTTTTTTGTTTGTTTGTTTGTTTTGTTTGTTTTTGGCTGGGGCCGGGTTTGAACCCACCAACTCTGGTATATGGGGCCAGCACCCTACTCCTTTGAGCCACAGGCACCACCCTAAACAGTGTTTTAAAAATTATGTATAGGCGGCACCCGTGGCTCAAAGGAGTAGGGCGCTGGCCCCATATGCCAGAGGTGGTGGGTTCAAACCCAGCCCCAGCCAAAACCTGCAAAAAATAAAAAAATAAAAATTATGTATTAAGGCAGATGTCCTCAAACTTTTTAAAAAGGGGGCTAATTCACTGTCCCTCAGACTGTTAGAGGGCCGAACTATAGTTTAAAACAAAAAACTATGAACAAATTCCTATGCACACTGCACATATCTTATTTTGAAATAAAAAAACAAAACAGGACCAAATACAATCACACCGCCTCATGTGTCCCGCAGGCTGGAGTTTGAGGACCCCTGTATTAAGGTATTAAGGCCAGCTTAAGTCCACGGGGATATTTAATTCTAAGTACGCACCTGAGATGAGGCTTTCTTGGGTACTGTAGTGGCTGAAGCCTTATAAAGTTATTTTTCACACATGAACTACTTTTGAGTCCCAGTTGACATGTAACTGAAGTCTTTTTTTTTTTTTTTTTTTTTTTAATTGTTGGGGATTCACTGAGTGTACAATAAACCAGGTTACATTGATTGCATTTGTTAGGTAAAGTCCCTCTTAGAATTGTGTCTTGCCCCAAAAAGGTGTGTCACACTCCGAGACCCCACCTCTTCCCTCGTTCCCTCTCTCTGCTCTCCCCTTTCCCCACTGAATCTTTTTCAAATAATACAATTTCTAAAAAATCCAAGAATTTACTTCACTATTGCAATTATCTGCAATACAATATTTTATTTTATTTTATTTTGAGACCGAGTCTCAAGCTGTGGCCCTGGGTAGAGTGCCGTGGCATCACAGCTCACAGCAACCTCAAACTCTTAGGCTTAAGCGATTCTCTTGCCTCAGCTTCCCAAGTAGCTGTGACTACAGGTGCCCACCACAATGCCAGGCTATTTTGTTGTTGTTGTTGTTGCTGCTGCTGCTGTTGTTGCAGTTGTCATTGTTGCTTTAGGTGGCCAGGGCTGGGTTCGAATCCAGCAGCCTCGAGGCATGTGGCCAGCGCCCTACCCACTGAGCTACGAGCGACTGCTGCCCTTAATTTTGAAGATAACAATTTAGAGCAGACTTCAAAGAAAACAAGCAGCCAAGTCAAATTTAAAACTTTCTCATTAGCTTGGACTATTAACAGCCACTATTTAATTAATCTTCTCAAACGTGAATTTATTACATTTAAACAGAAATCTGACCACTGCCATGTTTACTAGGGAGACTTTTGTAATTTTTTGCATCCCCCTTCACACCACTGACCTCAGATACAGAGTGCTACCTGAATATATGACTCATTTTGTGACCTCTATAGGCCCCTCCCTAGGTGATGGTTAGAGTATTAGTTTTCTATTGTTGCCATATTTGTTATTATAAACGTAGGGCCTTAAGCAATGCGAGTTTATATTCTCTTACATTTCTGTAGGTCAGAAATCCAAAATCAATCTTACTGAGCTGAAATTACAGTATCAATAGGGCTGTACCACTCGAGGCTCTGGGGGGTTCCTTGCCTTTGCAATCTACCCACCTGCATTTCTTGGCTCGTGGTCCCTCTGACATCTTCACAGTGGTCACATCCTTTAGCCTCAGCTTCCCTCCTCACATTTCCTTCTGTCTCTGACTTCCTGCCTCCTTTCACCTACAGGGCCCCTGTGATTGCATTGGCACCATCTGGATGATCCAAGCTGCCTTACCCATGCCAATGCTTAATTTAATCACACCTTCCAAGTCCCCTTTGTCATGGGGACTTTGGTTCTGAGTATCGACCATATCTTAGGCTCTGAGTGTTAGGAGATGGACATCCTTGAGAGGTCATTTGTTCTCATTTATTCTCATCCTCCCTCACCTCTAGACAACTATTATGGCATATTTAATGCATATTTTTAAAATTCATATAAAATTTATATTTTATGGGCATTTGTTTTAATTTTACAAAAATTGCTATGATCACTTTCTGTTTCTGCCTTTTCCTCAGCACTATGTATCCAGAACTCTAAGTTGCTGGGCATACATCTATTCTATTCATCTCGGTGCTGTCCAAATATGATGTGAGCCGTATAAGCAATTTAAAATATTCTGGTAGATGTTATATCTGAGATTATCATTTTGAAAGGTAATCAATATAAAAGATACGGAAGTATTTTACTTTTCATTGTACTAGGTCTCAAATTCCAAAGAGTATTTCATACCTACAGCTCATCTCAAATCATACTAGGTGCATTTCAGCTCAATAGCTGCATATGGGAATGGCTACCTCAGGGGATCACAGCATAGTTCTGTGACACAGCTGCCTCAGTAGATGCTGTGACTGCCCTCCACTCCCAGCTACCACGAGCAGTGCTGCAAGGAGCATGTTTGTACATGTGATGTGCCCTTAGGTTTTTCTGAAAGTTCTTAAGAATAAATACTCAGAAACAGGATTGCTAGGTCTACTTTATAGGTATACTATAAACCTTGTTAATTTGACTAAACACTACCACCTGGGTGTGCAAAATGATCGCAACACTCTACACAGCGTATATCCTCACAAAAAAACTTAGTATTATCCAGCTTTCTAATTTTTTCCTAATTTTTGACAGTCTAGCAGGTACAAAATAACACCTAAGGATTGCTTTAATTCGTCTAAGGATTGCTTTAATTCGTGTTTTCTATTTACGAGCTTGAGTATGACCTCATACTTTTTATGCTTTTGTGATTTCTCTTCTAGAGGGTTGACTGCTCATGATCTTTTCTCATTTTCTTGTTCTTTTTTTTTTATTGATTGTATATTCTCAATCAGAGGATCTCAACCTTGACTGCAATTTAGAACCATCTGGGGAAGTATTATTTAAATGATTTAAATGACGATGCCACAGCCCAACTTCAGACCAATTAAGAGAATCATTAGAGATGGATTACAGGAGATCATAATTTTCTTTTGAATTCTCCAAGGGATCCTACCATGCAGGCACAATTGAAAATCGCCCATATAGGGCATCCCTTCTGAGATATTTTAAATATCTTTTCCCAGTCATCTGTCTTTTAATTTTGTGTTTGGTGTCTGTCAGCAGAAATATTTAATTGTGATTAAATCAAAGAGTTTGTGTTTTCTAAGTTTTGTTAATAGCTCTCTTTTTGTTAATAGCTCTCTCCTGTCCCACCTCCCAGATCACAAAGGGTCTTGCCCTTTCTCAGACTGGTCTCCAACTCCTGGGCTTCAATTATTCCTTATATTGAATCTACCTGGAGTCCATATATGTATGGAAATGTCTCTGAGCTGTTTCTTTTCCAGCAGTCTCTTTGTTCTTGTTCCAATACCATACTAGTTTTATTTCAATAGCTATGTAGCATGTCTTAATCTATGGTAGGGCAAGTTTTTACACTTTACTTTATCAATTCATGAGCCTTTTATAATTTCCTTTCCAGATCTCCCAGTTATACCTCTAGACAAGAAACAGAAAAAGGAATATCATAGTCACTTGAATTTTAAGTGAGAGAAAGGAACTTCATAGCCTCTTAATCACCTTTCAATCTGACTTCTGTTGTTTTTTGTTGTTGTTTTTGCGGCAGAGTCTCACTTTGTTGCCACTGGTAGAGTGCTGTCATAGCTCATAGCAACCTCAAACTCTTGGGCTCAAGTGATCCTCTTGCCTTAGCCTCGTGAGTAGCTGAAACTACAGGTGCCTGCCACAATGACCCCCTGTTTTTTAGAGACGGGGGTCTCACTCTTGCTCAGGCTGATCTCGAACCTATGAGCTCAAGCAATCTGCTCTTCTCGGCCTCCCATAGTGCTGACATTACAGATGTGAGCCACCTTGGCTGGCCTCAATCTGATTTTTTTTTTATTATTATTATTTTTTGAGACAGAGTCTCAAACTGTCACCCTGGATAGAGTGCTGAGGCATCACAGCTCATAGCAACCTCCAACTCTTGGGCTTAGTTGAGTCTCTTTCCATAGCCTCCCAAGTAGCTGGGACTACAGGTGCCCGCCACAACCCTCGGCTGTTTTTTGGTTGTAGTTGTCATTGGTGTTTGGCAGGCCTAGGCTGGGTTCAACCCCCCCAGCTCCAGTATATGTGGCTGGTGCCCTAGCTGCTGAGTTACAGGCGTGGAGCCTCAATCTGACTTCTTGAAGAGACCTCCTATTCCTTCCCAACTAGTATTTGCCCAACACTTTTTTCTTTGCTCCTTGCTTTGCTTTCTCTTTGCTTCCTTCCACCCTTCTTTCCTTCCTTCCTTCTTTCCTTTTTTTTCTTCTGTCTCCCACTGTTGCCTAGGCTGGAGTGAGTACAGTAGCATCATCATAGTTCACTGCAACCTCCAACTCCTATTTTTTAGTAAAGATGGGGTCTTGCCCTTTCTTGACCAGTTGGACTGGTCTCCAACTCCTGGGGTCAAGCAATTGTCCCACCTTGGCCATCTAAAATGCTAGGATTATAGACATCAGCCACCACACCAAGCCTGCAATTGAACATCCTTTGGAAATCATATCAAATAAAAACATGTGCCCATTCTATGATATATAAAGTTGTGGGGTTTTGGTTTGTTTTTTATTGTTGTGGTGGTGGGTTTTGTTTTGTTTTTTTTTTTTTGGAGACAGACTATTGTCCCAGGCTTGGAGGCTGTGGCATCAGCTGAGCTCATAGAAACCTCAAACTCCTGGACTCAAGCAATCCTCCTGCCTAAGCCTCCCAGGTAGCTGGGACTACAGGTACCTGCCACAATGCCTGCCTAACTTTATCATTTTTCGTAGATGTGAAGCTGTCTCACTCTTGCTCAGGCTGGTCTTGAACTCCTGAGCTCAAGGAATACCCCTGTGTTGGCCTCCCAGGAGTGCTAGAATTATAGGTGTGAGCCCCTGTGCTCACCTGAAGTTGTTTTTAAAACTTACTAGAATGTAACTACCAAATACATTTAAAGAATATATACATGGGAAGTCTTGCATGAAGATATAGAGTCATTTTTCATATTTAGAGAATCTTTTTTTTTTTTTTTTTGGAGACAGAGCTATTGCCCTGGGTAGAGTGCTGTGGCATCACAGCTCACAGCAACCTCCAACTCCTAGGCTCAAGCGATTCTACTGCCTCCACCTCCCAAGTAGCTCAGACCACAAGTGCCTACCACAGTGCCTGTCTATTTTTTGGTTGCAGTCGTCATTGTTGTTTGGCAGGCCCAGGCTGGATTCGAGCCCACTAGCTCAGGTGTATGAGGTTGGCGCCTTAGCCACTTCAGCTACAGGCACTGAGCCATATTTAGAGAATCTAATTTAGCAATATAATCCAAAGAAATCAGAGTTTTCCCTACTAAAAAAAAATTGGCAATGAGAACACATACTTGGCTATTTGTGTGTTTTCTTGCATATATAAGAAAAATTGGACAAATTAAAAGGCCAGTCTTGCCATAAAAAATTAGATCCTGATTGGTTAAATCTGACACCAATGTTGAGATTCATTCTCAGTGGATGAGTATGGAGGAAAGACAACACTGTATTTCATACATTAGAAAAATATCCCTCTTGGAGTGATTGTGGTTACTCTTCTTTACCTTTTCAGTGCTTATCACGGTCACCTATCATCCTTAATTGATATCAGTCCATACAAATTTCAGAAAGGCAAAGATGTCAAGAAAGAGTTTGTACATGTGGTAAGTATCTTTGAATCTTAATATCTGCATGTTAGTGCTGAAAGAATGCCTGGGGATAATCCAGCCCATTACTTTGATTTTGAACAATAAACTAAGATCTGGAACAGTTATGTGACTTGCTAAAGTTAAAGAGCTAGATAAGGAGAGAATATCGTTCATAGTCCATTGATGAACATTACAATAGACACATTAGTTTAGCAATGCAGTATGTTATTCAGAGCTATCATCTTATTTTTCTTGGTCTTGGATTATCAGCTACTTTCTTTTTTTGAGACAGTCTCACTCTGGTCATTGGTAGAGTGTCGTGGTTGGTAGAGTGTCGTGGTTGGTAGAGTGTTGTGGCGTCGTAGCTCACAGCATCCTCAAACTTTTGAGTTCAAGTGATCCTCTTGTCTCAGTCTCTTGACTAACTGGGACTATAGGCATGCACCACCACTAACTAGTTTGTTTGCTTATTTATTTATTTATTTATTTATTGAGACAGAGTCTCACTATGTTGCCCGTGATAGAGTGCCATGGTGTCACAGCTTGCAACAAACTCAAACTCTTGGGCTTAAGCAATTCTCTTGCTTCAATCTCCCAAGTAGCTGGGACTACAGGCATCTGCCACAATGCCCAGCTATTTTTTTTGTTATTCTTGCAGCTGTCATTGTTGTTTTGCTGGCCTGTGCCAGGTTCAAACCTGCCAGCCTCAGTGTATGTGGCCAGCACCCTACCCACTGAGCTACGGGTGCCAACCTAGTTTTTCTATTTTTAATAGAGATAGGATCTCCCTTGCTCAGGCTGGTCTCAAACTCCTCAGCTCAAGCAATCCACCAGCCTCGGCCTCCCAGAGTGCCAGGTGTGGCACCAAGTTGTTACTTTTTCTATCCCTTATGCCAACTTGAAATTCAGACTTGAACTGAGTATGTATGACGTTTAAAATTAAATTTCTCTGTGATAAATTATTTTGCAGTTTTATTTACTAGATCAAATAAACTAAACAAGTCGTTGAAACAGGGAAATTTGTTTCGTGTGTTTGTAAGAATCAGTAGACTTCCTTAAGCGAATCATCAATATCTTCCTTCAGGATGTTAAGGTCTGGAGTCATGCGAAGGCACTTTTTAGTTTTCTGAATGATTATAATTTGTGATATAATTGATAAGTGCTGGTTCATTTTCATTCATTGACATTTTCTTTTCTTTTGGGGATTCATTGAGGGTACAATAAGCTAGGTTACACTGATTGCATTTGTTAGGTAAAGTCCCCTTGCAATCTATTCATTGACATTTTCAAGTAGTATAATCACACTTTGATTTGAATTAGCTATTTATGTTCATAGGGACACAGTCTTTTTTTTTTGCAGTTTTTGGCCTGGGCCTGGGTTTGAACCCACCACCTCTGGCATATGGGGCCGGCGCCCTACTCGTTGAGCCGCAGGTGCCGCCCCGACACAGTCTTGATTTATAACAGTCTGGGAGCAAATCCATGCTCCTGTTTACAATTCAAAGATGTCAGTTCTTCACTGAATTTGGAAATGTTAAAGAAAAAAGAATAAAAGCATCTAGAATCACTTAAATTACCTTAAATCGCCTCTGTTTAACATGCCCTTGTGGGGAAATGCCTGTTTCTTTTTTTTAGACAGAGTCTTGCTCTGTCACCTGGGCTGGAGTGCCATGGGCTCAGCCTACTTACAGCAACCACAAACAATCCTCCTGCCTCAGCCTCCTGAGTACCTGGGACTACGGTGTATACCAACCACCACAACCAGCTAATGTCTCTATTTTTAGTAGACATGGGATCTCACTCTTGCTCAGGTTACGCTGGTCTTAAATTCTCAGCTCAACTGATCCTCCAACCTCAGGACTCCCAGAGTGCTAGCATTACCAGCATTAGCCACCTAACTTGGCTGGGATATGCTTTTTTTTTTAGAGACAGAATCTCACTTTATTGCCTGCTATAAAGTGCTGTAGCATCACAGCTCGCAGCAACCTGGGCTTAGGTGATTCTCTTGCCTCAGCTTCTGGAGTAGCTGGGTCTACAGGCACCCACTATAATGCCTGGCTATTTTTTTGTTTCAGTTTGGCCAGGGTGGGGTTTGAACCCACCACCCTCAGTATATGGGACTGGTGCCCTACCCACTGAGCCACAGGTGCCGCCCTGGGATATGCTTTTTATCAAAAAAGTTTGTCACAGGGTGGCACTCATAGCACAGTGATTATGGCGCCAACCACATGCACCGAGGGTGGCGGATTCAAACCCAGCCAGGGCCAGCTAAACATCAATGACTACTGCAACAACAACAACAACAAAAATAGCCAGCATTGTGGTGGGCACCTGTAGTCCCAGCTACTTGGGAGGCTGAGGCAAGCGAATTGCCTAAGCCCAGGATTTGGAGGTTGCTGTGAGCTGTGACACCATCGCACTCTACCAAGGGTAATAAAGTGAGACTCTGTCTCTAAAAAAAAAAAAATTGGGGGCAGCACTTGTGGTTCAATGGAGTAGGGCGCCATATGCCGGAGGTGGTGGGTTCAAACCCAGCCCCAGCCAAAAACTGCAAAAAAAAAAAAAATTTGTCACAGAGAAAACAATGAGAAACTGCATTGTTTGATATTTTCAGGCACCAGTTCCAGATACTTACAGGGGAAAATACAGAGAAGACCATGCAGACCCAGCTGGTGCTTATGCCAATGAAGTGAAGAAAATTATTGAAAAAGCTCATAGCAGTGGAAGAAAGGTTTGTATTTACAGCTTAGGAAACATTTTTTAACATCATTTACAAAATGGATTGAAACTATTATAATTCACTGGAGAGATGGAAAATGATTAGCTCTAACTTCCCTTCTGTTTTCTCTGGTTACTTGGTTCATATTTCAAAAAGTGCATTATTACAGTCATGCCTCTAAGACTGTCTACTTCTGTTTACCCTGGAAATATAATCCCTATGCCCATTCTAGATCTACTGGCCTAACTCTGACCCTTTCAGTGGTGTGGACAGAGGAAGAGAGAATTAAGAAAGGTGATAGCCCAAGGACATTCTATTCCAACTGAGAATAGCCTCTGGGGTCAAAATATGGTGAAGAGAAGAGAAAAGACAGGCTGGCCTTGGGGCCCAAGACCGAGGCAGACTTCCAGACCCTAGGAGGAAGCCTCGGTGCTTCCCAGGAACTGGCTCAGACTTCCTGAACCCAGAGAGACTGAGGATGTTCTGCCCCTGGTAAGCCAAGGCAGAAAAAAACTCTTCCAATCTAGGCCTAGACTTCTAAGACACAGCGAGAACCCTCAAGAGCTAGAAAATGGCTTTTCACTTTCCCAGTCTTCACCCTCCTGTCTTCAGCTTTCATGTTCAATTCTCAGTCCATTTGGGGGTTACTCATATGGATTTTTAGTGCAACTGGACAATACTTTGCCTTAAACCGGCTTATGTCATAGATGTGGCAATAAAACCAACCACAACCGAAAGAAAAATGAAGCCTTTGTTTTTTCAATTAATTCAAATATTTTTGTCTCTATTATTGGAACACCACATTTCTCAATTGTTCTTTTCTTCACAATTCATTTGTTTTTTCATATCCCCTTATGGGACATATCCACAAAGGTAGACCTAAGCTTTACCTGATGTGTGGTGAGCCTTGCATTGGTGGTACAGTGGTGAGCATAGCTGCCTTCCAAACATAGCCCATACCTCTCTACACAAATGGTGAACAATGTCTTCAGAACAAAAAATTTACATTAACGGCATCATATAGACTCTTTGCTGCTAAAAGAGGGTGTGGATAGTTTTTTGAGAACATTAGCATTCAGTAGTTATTATATTAATACTATTATTTTAGCAGTGTTGAAAGCAATGAGCACGGGTGGAACCTGTGGCTCAGCGAGCAGGATGCCAACCCCATATACTGAGGGTGGTTGGTTCGAACTGGGCCCCAGCCAAACTGCAACAACAACAACCAAAAAAAAAAAAAAAAAATAGTCAGGCATTGTGGTGGGCGCCTGTAGTCCCAGCTACTTGGGAGGCTGAGGCAAGAGAATTGCCTAAGCCCAAGAGCTAGAGGTTGCTGTGAGCTGTGATACCACAGCACTCTACCGAGGGCAACAAAATGAGACTGTCACTAAAAAAAAAAAAAGAAGAAGAAGAAAAGACAGCAATGAGCAAATATAAGAAGAGTACTTCTAAACTTGGAAAGTTGTGGAGTAGTATTAATTAATTAATTTATTTATTTATTCATTTATTTAGAGACAGAGTCTCACGATGTTGCCCTCAGTAGAGTGCCGTAGTGTTACAACTCACGGCAACCTCAAACTCTTGGGCTTAAGTGATTCTTTGCCTCAGCCTTCCAAGTAGCTGGGACTACAGGCTCCCACCACAACACCTGGCTATTTTTTTGTTGTAGTTGTCCTTGTTGTTTTTAGCAGGCCGGGGCTGGGTTCCAACCCATCAGCCCCCGTGTATGTGGCCAGCGCTCTAATCACTGAGATACGCGCACCAAGCCGAAGTTGCGGAATTGTAAATGAGACATCTCTTGAGCCCAACAGCATCATTTTACTACTAAGAAAGTATAATGAAAAGTGATGCATTTATCCCAAGGTAAATACAGTTACTAAGAACCTGAACTCCGGAGCCTTGGTTCTCTT
Source organism: Loris lydekkerianus (assembly GCA_963574355.1). Taxonomy (NCBI): domain Eukaryota; kingdom Metazoa; phylum Chordata; class Mammalia; order Primates; family Lorisidae; genus Loris; species Loris lydekkerianus. Next base: position 9,834 of record CAUYPK010053339.1, on the reverse strand, counting down.
GATCATCTAATACTTTTTTTTTTTTTTTTTTTTTTTTTTTAGAGACAGAGTCTCACTTTGTCTCCCTTGGTAGAGTGCCGTAGCATCATAGCTTACAGCAATGTCAAACAGCAATGTCAAACTCTTGGGCTTAAGCAATTCTCTTCCCTCAGCCTTCCAAGTAGCTGGGACTACAGGCACCCACCATAAGGCCTGGCTATGTTTTTTTTTTTTTTTAGAGACAGAGTCTCTTTGTCACCCTCGGTAGATTGCTGTGACATCACTGCTCACAGCAACCTCCAGCTCTTGGGCTTAGGCAATTCTCTTGCCTCCCACCACAGGCACCCAGCACAACGCCTGACTGTTTTTTTGTTGCGGTTTGGCCAGGGCCGGGTTCGAACCCTCTACCCTTGGTATATGCGGCCAGCGCCCTACTCACTGATCCACTGGTGCTGCCCACGTCTGGCTATTTTTAAAGACAGGTCTTGCTCTGGCTCAGGCTGGTCTTGAACCTGTGAGCTCATACAATCTACCCACCTCAGCCTCCCAAGTGCTGGGATCACGGGTGTGAGCCACTGCACCGAGCTTACGTTTTTGTTTTTTGGTTTTTTTTGCTCTCTCTCTTCTTACTTCAGTTTAGTACTTCAGTAAGTGAGTACTTACTACTCAGTACTTACTTCAGTTCAGTACTATTTCCTACTTTCTTATCCTCCAGAACAGAACGCTTCATCTACAGTTCCTTTTGTTAGTTTTCCGCTATTGAGCTAAGCCTGGTTTAAGGCAAGACCTAACAATGTAGCACAGTAATTACACTGTGTGGCCACGAGTCACCCTCCCATTTCCTTGGTGTGAATCCTACTCTCCAGCAATATTTCACCAAGCTGAGGAAAGAGGCACGACAGCAATGACTATGGAACCTTGGTCAGTTTTTAGGGGCTCATATTAAAGACTGATCAAAACATCAGTCTTATTCAGCTCATCCCAATGGAATCACTACGCTTAAATTAACAGTGAAAAGATGGAAGTCACCCTCTCATCTCCACTGTGTCTCATGACAGCTATACTGGCACCCTCGAATTTCAGAAACAAATGCTTTAAATCAGCTACTTTTCCAACATAGACATCTTTTCCTTTCTTTTTAATCAAATGGCCTATTTGCCACTTCTAACGGGTCTATTCCTAGCCATTTAAAAAATAACCTGTTCTATAAGAAATCCTCTTTTTCAGGGAGTAGGAGGGAAGCCTAATGGACTTTGACCCCATCTTCTCTTGTATAGATTGCTGCCTTTATTGCTGAATCCATGCAGAGTTGTGGTGGACAAATAATTCCTCCAGCAGGCTACTTCCAGAAAGTGGCAGAGTATGTACTTGACGTGGGCATCCTTGGTCAAACTAAGGGCACTGTGAGAATTCTACAGGGCCATACTGGTTGCTAATATACTGAAGTTCTTCCAGATTAGCTGGTAAATAGCCACACCTAAGTGCCTACTATCCCAGGACTCCTGGATGCTCCCCCAACCTTTTCCAAGATCCAGCAAGAAAAGAGTTTACTCATGGTCCAGCAAGGGCATTTCAGGCCTTGGCTCCAACTCCCAGCCTGGCATTCTGTCCAATTGGCTGGTGCACAAGACTCACCCATTTGGAAACATTTGAAGAGGAACCCTGCTAAAAATTACTCATTCAGGTCTTTCTCTTCCTACTTAAAATACTGCCATATAGCTTACTTAAGCAGCACCCAAACAATATGGAATATACCTAATCTAGAAATTACATGATTACATTGTAAAGTCAATGACATCTGCGTGGGGTTTGGAGAACTGAAAAGTTTTTAACAATGATTGAGGCTTCATGGTTTTTTGTCTTCAATGATCTATATCTTTGAGGGTGGGTTTGGATACTCTCATTGACCTGAAGGCATTAGACTGACTCTTTGCTTTTCAGATATGTACATGGAGCAGGAGGTGTGTTTATAGCTGATGAAGTTCAGGTAGGCTTTGGCCGAGTTGGGAAACATTTCTGGAGCTTCCAAATGCATGGTGAAGACTTTGTTCCAGACATTGTGACTATGGGAAAACCAATGGGCAATGGCCACCCAGTGGCATGTGTGGTAACTACCAAAGAAATTGCAGAAGCCTTCAGCAGCTCTGGGATGGAGTATTTCAATACGGTAAATTTTGGTCTCTAGTTTTAATACTAAGAAGAATAATGAATGTTCTTATGCTTTTTGAAAATGTAGTAAAGATTAAAGCTCAGTCTTGCCCGCTAACCACTTTAGGACCCCAGCCAAACTTTGATCTAACCGGATTTCATTCTATCTAGCAAAATGCTCCTTATATTTTCCTTATGCATCTTTCCCCTTCCTGAAATGGCCCTGCCAAACTATAGATAGAGGTTATGGTACTTTCATTAATGGGTGACATCATCTTTTTTTTGTATCACATCTTTACTTTTTTTTTTTTTTTTTGAGACAGAGTCTCACTTTGTCACCCTCAGTAGAGTACTGTGGTGTCACAGCTCACAGCAACCTCCAGCTCTTGGGCTTAGGCGATTCTCTTGCCTCAGCCTCCCGAGTAGCTGGGACTGCAGGCGCCCACCACAATGCCTGACTATTTTTTTGTTGCAGTTTGGCCAGGACTGGGTTTGAACCTGCCACCCTTGGTATATGGGGCCGGCACCCTACTGACTGAGCCACAGGCACCGCTCAACACACCTTTAAATTTCAAAAACACTTTTCAAATGTTTAGATGACTCAGAACTATAAATGTTGTATGGCTGACATAAGAGATACTATATTTTTCTTTTTGGAGAAATGTATTTCCTTGGTTTTACTTCCCAAAGTCATAGGCTTTACACTTGTAAAAATTACTATAGTTTGTACAGTATGTATGACAAGACTTATTACAGCTAAAGGTAAGATTCTAATCTAAAGACAGGAATTATCTAGAGAAAATGTCATTGCTTAGTTGTTTTTACTCAGCTCTTCAATGGAAGAAACCCATATTTCCCTCACTGAACTATACTCTGAAATTTTTTTGACAACCCAATTTACCAAATATTACTCAATGCAAATTCACGTGAACAAAAAAAAACAAAACAAAACAGCATTTGGGTTTGTTTAATTAATTTATGAGTGCTTCCTTATTTATAAGATAGTCCAGAACTGTGTAAACACAAACACTAAGACTTAAGACATACCTAAACATTTACACTCCCACAAAATTTCAATAGATTTTACTTTAGAACTCTAGCTGTGGGATAGTCTATGAGTTCAAGTTGCCCTTCAGGGTTTCACTTAACAACCACTTCTCACCCTCCAGTACGTGTATTGGTTTACAGTAAAACCATTCTCCTTAGACACAGGTTCACAGTCATAAGCTGACCTTTCAGACATCAAGTTCTCAAGGACCTTTAGATGGAGCTTTTCTGTGTTACAACAGAACCCACAAGTAACAAACGCAGACAGTACAGAGAATTCTCCACATAAAATTCCGGGGCCTTTCAAACAAATAGGAATCCAAAGAGGAAAAGATGGGACCTCAGACTGTGTGCCCCAAATGCCCTGTACGGCTGGAAGATAAACTGTTCCCAAATGGTGGCCTAGAACCTGTGTTCCCTGGGAACCGTAAATGAGCTACAAATTTAAACCAGGTTCTCTGGCTCCTCTGGACCCATGACTTCCACCCAGATGGTACCTGCTGCAATCGAATTCAAACAAAATATCCCGCCGCAGGGCAGGAAGGTCTGAAATGGGTGAAATGCTGCTCTCAAGGTGCACCCTGGGGAACTTGGCCAACAAAAACCCTAGGTCCGGACCCTATCCAAATCTGTTTCCTTCTCAGCTCAGCTCAGGTTGCGGGGAGCTGGGGGAGACAGAGATGGGAGTTCCCCAGAGTAAAGACGCTCCAGCAGCTGCTGGGACCGTCCCATACTCTCCCATCCTGAAAAAAAGCAGCTCCTTCCAGCTCCCTGCTTTTTCCACAGGTGACATTCCACTGGGAAGCCAAGGAGCCCGCCCCAGGAACACCAAAATCTGTTACAGAATGTTCGGTACTTGTTCTCCAGGCCACATCAGAAAAATATAAGTGGTTTCGAGAAGAAGTGAAGGAAAATTTATTATTTTTCCAGGAAAGAAGGAAAAATGGCAGATCATTCGATTAGTCTCAAAATTCCAACTTTTCCTCCACTCTGAGATTCTTAATTCCCAACTGAATGTCTGGTTTTTGTTCAGATAAGCCAATAAATTCCCTGATACTTCTTCATACAAGTTATGTAGCAGAAGTTACTTAGAAGAATATAATTTGGAATGAATTTTCACTCAATCCTGAATGAATAGAAGTGTGCTATATTCTAAATCTGAGAAGCTAGTGTAAGATAAAATTATTTTGAAATTATATCTTCAATATATGATTTCTCATGGATGAAGGAATACCATGAATTCCACTGTTATGTCTTTTCCTTTATCTTTTTTCTGCAGTACGGAGGAAATCCAGTGTCTTGTGCTATTGGTTTGGCTGTCCTGGATATAATTGAAAGGGAAAACCTTCAAGGAAATGCCGTGAGAGTAGGGAATTATCTCACCGAGTTATTGAATGAACAGAAAGCTAAACACACTCTGATAGGAGATATCAGGTATGTTTATCATGAAGTTGTCACGTAGTTATTGATTCCCTTTTTCAAAATGAAAATAACTTATATTTTAATCTATAAATAAAAACCAGAAAACACACACACACAAAACAGAAATCAAAAGCTCATTTTTAAATCCAGAAACCAGGTATCACCACTTTTAACATGGGTGTGTGTATCTTTCCCAACTTTTATGCTTTTTCTTTGTTAATAAACCTGGGATAATTTCAGCACCCAAAAGATGAAATGAGGGAATTTAACACTAAATAATCCATTGAAAATTATTTAAAATGCTATCCTGAAAAACTGGATATTTTTCATAGATATGTAAACATTTACCATTATTACCATCCTAAGAAATTAAATAGCATGAAAGGGTTGTTTTGTAGGCCTTTTCAAAAATAAGAAAAAGCTTAGATGACAAAAAATAGAAACAGGCTCAGCACCCGTAGCACAGTGGTTATGGAGTCAGCCGCATACACCGAGGAAACCGGGTTCAAACCCAACCCAGGCCAACTAAACAACAATGACAACTGCAACAGAAAACAGCCAGGCATTGTGGCGGGCACCTATAGTCCCAGCTATGTGAGAGGCTGAGGCAAGAGAATTGCTTAAGCCCCAGAGCTGGGCATTGCTGTGAGCTGGAATGCCATGAGATGCATGGTACTCTGACATAGTGAGACTCCGTCTAAAAAAAAAAAAAAAAAAAACGAGAAACAACTGTGAAAGCTAGACTGGCATGTTGGATTAAAGTTTCAAATTAAACTGGAGTTTGCAGACAGGGCTAACTTTGTGGTAATTCAGTGTCCATAGAGTGTGTGTCAAGGTTTCTTTCTTCACTTCCCTCAGGGGCATTGGCCTTTTTATTGGAATCGACTTAGTGAAAGACCCTCAGAAAAGGACCCCCGCCACAGCGGAAGCTCAGCACATCATCTACAAGTAAATCCACCCCCACACCCACCTGTTGGGTGTCTTGGCTCTAAATGCCCACCCCCTTGCTTTACTTCCCCTGTCTCTCTGAAAAAGAGGAATTTAAGGCATGTGCAGTGTACAAATGTGGGCTTCCTGACTGCACAATGCTTACCTGCTCTGTGTTCACGTTATTCTTAAATAACCTTAGTGATCATTTATATGCACTTACGTGTATTTTCTGCACTAATTAGGATGAAAGAAAAACGGGTGCTTCTCAGTGCCGATGGACCTCATAGAAATGTGCTTAAAATAAAACCACCTATGTGCTTCACTGAAGAAGATGCGAAGTTTATGGTGGACCAACTTGATGAGATTCTGACAGGTCAGTCCAGGGACGTTTATGAAGCCTCCTGCTCCCTCCCTCAAACTCCCCCAACCCCAGCCTGGTCATATCTGACCCTGCACATGCTTGCCATTCAAGAGGGAACTGGCCGGCATGGTGGCTCAAACCTGTAATCCTTGCAACCTGGGAGGTTGAGGCGGGTAGATTAATGAGCTCAGGGGTTCAAGACCAGCCTGAGCCACAGCAAGACCCCATCTCTACTAAAAATAGAAAAAACTAGCTGGGCATGGTGGTACATGCTAGTAGTCCCAGCTACTCTGGAGGCTGAAACAAGAGGATCACTCAAGCTCAAAAAAGTTTGAGGTTGCTGTGAGCTACGATGCCACAGCACTCTACCCTTTGTAAAATGGAAGTGAAGCAGGACAGAAAGAAATGTATAACTTTCCCTTTAGAACTAGAAAAGGATATCTGAAAAATACCTATGTAGACTCTTAAACTGAGATTTTCAGTTTATACTCACACAACTCCTAATCTAAGTTCTTACTGAAATAGTACACTGTTTAATTTTTATAATTTGTTTTTACTTTAGAATAGCTAGTGTACTTATTTATTTATTTATTTATTTATTTTGAGACAGAGTCTTACTATATTACCCTCGGTAGAGTACTGTGAAATCACAGCTCACAGCAACCTCAAACTCTTGGGCTTAAGCAATTCTCTTGCCTCAGCCTCCCAAGTAGCTGGGACTACAGGCACTGCCACAACACTCGGGGTTTTTTTTTGTGTGTGTGTGTGTGTTTTTTTGGTTGCAGTAGTCATTGTTGTTTAGCAGGCTCTGGCCGGGCTCGAACCTGTCAGCCTTGGTGTATGTGGCTGGCACCCTGCCCGCTGAGCTACGGGAACTGAACCTAACTTGTATATTTAAAACCTGCATGTCTGGGTTTTATCACACACCACAAATACTGCAGTATGTAGTATTACAACATTGTACCTTTAAAATACAAGAAACATTCATTTGTAATAAACATTCTAAACTATAGGTTCACAATTTTTTTTTTTTTTTTTTTAATAGAGACAGAGTCTCAATTTATCGCCTTCAGTAAAGTGCTGTGGAATCACACAGCTCACAGCAACCTCCAACTCCTGGGCTTAGGTGATTCTCTTGCCTCAGCTTCCTGAGTAGCTGGGACCACAGGCACCTGCCACAATGCCCAGCTATTTTTTCGTTGCAGTTTGGCTGGGGCCAGGTTTGAACCTGCCACTCACTGAGCCACAGGCACTGCTCAGGTTCACAATTTGTTGTTGTTGTAGTTGCCATTGCTATTTAGCTGGCCCTGGCTGGTTCAAACCTGCCAGCCTCAGTGTATGTGGTTGGCGCTGTAACTACTGTGCTATGGATGCTGAGCCAAGGGTTCAAAATTTTTTGCAATATGTTGAGTTGCTTGCCTTGGTATTTAATTTTGAATTTCTTTCTTTTTTCCTTTACTTTTTCTTTTTAAACTAATATTTCAGATACTAAAACCTTCTGGGCACTGGTATTCAAAAATATTATTAAAAGTTTTATTATAGGTGGCACCTGTGGCTGAAAAGAGTAGGGCACCAGTCCCATATGCTGGAGGTGGCGGGTTCAAACCCAGCCCCAGCCAAAAACGGCTTAAAAAAAAAAAGTTTTATTACAATTTAATTTTTATTTTTTTTGAGACAGAGCCTCAAGCTGTCACCCTGAGCAGAGTGCCGTGGCATTGCAGCTCACAGCAACCTCCAACTCTTGGGCTTAAGCAATTCTCTTGCCTCAGCCTCCCAAGTAGCTGGGGCTATAAGCACCTGCCACAACGCCCAACTATTTTTTGGTTGCAGTCGTCATTGTTGTTTGGCAGGCCTGGGCTGGATTTGAACCCGCCAGCTCAGGTTTATGTGGCTGGTGCCTTAGCCGCTTGAGCCACAGGCACCAAGCCTACAATTTAATTTTTTAAGGCTTTTGTTTTTCATTCAGAATTATAGCTTATCATAAAAATATACCTTTGGTTTCCTCCATCATGTAATTAATTTCTTTTTTAATTATAAACATAAATTTGATTAGAAAGTAAAAAGTATTATCAAAATGGTAGATTTTTTTTGAGACAGTCTCACTTTGTCACCCTGGGTAGAGTACTGTGGTCCTGTGGTGTCACAGTGATCCTCTTGCCTCAGCCTCCCATGTAGCTGGGACTACAGGTGCCCGACACATGCTGGCTACTTTTTAGAGATAGGCTCTTACTCTTGCTCAGACTGGTCTTAAACTCAGGAGCTCAAGCAATTCACCCACCTCATCCTCCCAGAGTGAAAATAGAGCATTTCTTTAAATTTTTTTTTTTTTTTTTTTTTAGAGACAGAGTCTCACTTTATTGTCCTGTGTAGTGTGCTGTGATGTCACAGCTCACAGTAACCTCCAACTCCTGGGCTTAAGTGATTCTCTTGCCTCAGCCTCCCGAGTAGCTGGGGCTACAGGCACCCACCAGAACACTGAGCTATTTTTTGTTGCAGTTTGGCTGGGGCCGGGTTCGAACCTGCCACCCTCAGTCTATGGGGCTGGCCCCCTACTCACTGAGCCACAGGTGCCACCCCATTTCTGTAAATTTTTAAGATTCAACTTTTCTGCTTGCTTCTCAGCCTTTTGCGGTTAGGATAAGACTAGGAAGCCAAGAATCAATATGGCATACGAAATGGATAATTAATGTTAGGAGACTTAAGTGTCAGCATAAGATATTCATGGCTCACTGTGTTTGGACTCACCCCCAAACCTGCCAAGCATTCCTCACAGGCTGTGTGTCCTCTGGTCCACGGGGCCTGGTGGAAGCCAGAGTGCAAGTTGGGGAAATCTGTCACTTGAATCTGAGTCAACTCAGACCTTGCACCTTGTTGGTAGTGGGCCAGAAGCATTTCCTTTGCATAAAGTGAATGAGACATAAATATGGGGCTCAGTGCCACTTATAAATGATAATGATGAAGGAATATAATACAAATTTAAAAGCAATTTCAATAGTGATGCATTTTTTTAACACATGACATTTATCTGTCTATTCTTCATTAAAGATATTCGTATAAATACCAAAAAAATTTTTTAAAGACGTTTCTAATTAGGCCAGGCACAGTGGCTCACACCTGTAATCTTTGCACTCTGAGAGGCCAAGGCAAGTGGATTGCTTGAGCTCAGGAGTTGGAGACCAGTCTGAGCAAGAACAACACCCTGTCTCTACTCAAAACAGAAAAATTACCCAGACATGGTGGTGTACACCTGTAGTCACAGACACTTGGGAGGCTGAAGCAAGATGATTGCTTGAGCCCAAGAGTTTGAGGTTGTTGTGAGCTATGACACCATGGCACTGTACCAACGGTGACAAAGTGAGACCCTGTCTCAAAAAAAATATATTTATGTTATTCTGTCTTCTACATTATATCTTTCTTGATTTAGTTTTAGAAGGAGCCCTCAGAGTCAAAACTGAAAGTGTGATTTCTGAGAGTACTCCATGCAAAACACAGGTAAGTTTTGGCTACTTTATTTATGGAGGGAATTTTAGAAAAAAGAATGCAAATTTAAAAAAATTGTATAGTGATCATTAGAACAAAACTACCCTATGCTAGGATTTGCTTATTCTTGTGATTTTGAGTGCATGATTAAATTTCCAAAGCATGTGTCATACCGTTTCATAGGAATAAAGCCATAGAACCATTCTTTTGCAGTTTTTTTGACCAGGGCCGGGTTTGGACCCACCACCTCTGCTCTATGAAGCCGGAGACCTACTTCTTTTTTTTTTTTTTTTAACATTTTTTTTTATTTATTTATTTTTTTTTTTTTTTTTTTTTTTTTATTTATTTTTTTTTTTTTTATTGTGGAGAAGGGGCAGGGAAAGAAGGCGGGGGAAGAGGTGAGTGACAGGGTCGGGCCAGTGGTATGGTACCACATTGGCTGTATCTAGGTAGAGGCAGTTTCAGGC
>CAUYPK010053338.1:0-44164 GCA_963574355.1 Loris lydekkerianus | reverse complement strand
GAAGAGCTGGGGGAAGCTGAGGCAGAGCTCTGCACCCAGCAAGAACATTCCTAAAGCCCCCTTCTCCTATAGAGGGGCCAGGAAGTATATATTTGGTCTAAGCATGGTCAAGATTCCCAAAAAGAGAAACAGCACAAAACCTGTAGGAGGGAAAAGGGGGGGAAAAAGCTGTAAGGAAGAAGGAAATGTGTACATTTTGACAGTCGATTTTAAATCAGTAAACTACAGGGTTTAAGCTATTGCAAATTGCAGTCAAAAATTTCAGCAGAAAATGGTACCAGTCATACAAATCTAGACAAAAAAGCCCATTTTTTAAAATGTTAGCATTTTGTTTTTACACTGAGAAATTATGAAGGAGTTGCCTCCATCTAGAACAGTTGTTAGGGATCACAGAAGAATATCTAGTCCCAATTTCTTCAGTTTCTAGGTCTTCCACCCTCAGTCTGAAGTATCAGTGAACAAAGGTCAACCAAGGTCACTGGTAGTTTAAAGGTACAACTTCAGCTATCAATCAGAGCAACTTTTTCTTCTTCCCTCCCAGGAACAAAAGCCATATGATCCCTCAGTAGTCGAGAAGACAAAATGGATTTTTCTTCATTCAAATCACTCACCAAGCAGATGGGTCCAGATGTTGCCAGTTTCTGTGTGGATGCGGAAGATACTCTTGAAACAAGCCCGAAAAGAGGGCATGGGTGGTCTATGGCCATGTAGCAGATAGTCATTGTCCTTCAGCCAGTCAGGGAGCACATCATATGGGATAACTCTCCAGCGTCCCTCCCAGACCTAGGAGAGATACACTCCCTTTTAGCTTCCCCAGCAACAAGCAGTAGAGGAGAACGACTCTAGGAGGACGTATTTAGTCAGGGATTAGATGGTCTCAAGTAATAGTGGGGAACTGCTTAGACCAGGAGATATGCAAGGCATAGCACAATGGGGCTAGTGAGTACTGACTCATATTTGGATCACTTTGTCCTTGTTTCATGTTAGTTTATCTGTGTAAGCTTTAGGTTGTTTCTCAAAATTTGAAGAAAATATGGCACTTTCTCCTTCAGGCCACTTGAAAATTTCAAAAATCAATACAGTCAGGAGGTGCCTGTAGCTCAGTGGGTAGGGCGCTGGCCCCATATACGGAGGGTAGCAGGTTCAAGCCCAGCCCCAGCCAAACTGCAACAACAACATAAAATAGCCAGGCATTATGGTGGGTGCCTATAGTCCCAGCTACTCAGGAGGCTGAGGCAAGAGAATTACCTAAGCCCAGGACTTGGAGGTTGCTGTGAGCTGTGATGCCACAGCACTCTACCGAGGGTGACAAAGTGAGACTCTGATGAAAACAAAGAAATTAGGCCAGGTGCGGTGGCTCAAGCTGGTGATCCCAGCACTCTGGGAGGTTGAGGCTGGCTCACAAGTTCGAGACCAGCCTGAGCTAGAGCAAGACCCCCACATCTAAAAATAGCCAGGCATTGTGGGGGGGAGGGGTGCCTATAGTCTCAGTTACAGGGAGGTTGAGGCAAGAGAATCACTTGAGCCCAAGAGTCTGAGGTTTCTGTGACCTATGATGCCATAGCACTCTACTGAGAGTGACAAAATAAGACTGTGTGTCCAAAAAAAAAAATATATACATATAAAATACATATATATATATATATATGTATAATACATATATATATATGTATGTATAATATACATATATATGTATATATATTCTTATCAGGCTGGGAGTAAGTCTTTTTAGAGCTAAGGATCTTAATCTAGGATTCATGCATAGTAGACAGAATCCAGGGAGTGAAAGAAAACTTGGATGGGAAAAATATTTTTATTTTCATTTACCTCTAAATTTTGCATTTCTCTCAATTATAAATATAGGCAACAAACCACAGTAGTATTAGTGGAACTTGTGGAGTTGTCACCAATAGAAATCACATATATTTTCATACATTAATTTTTTTTTTTTGAGACAGAGCCTCAAGCTGTTTCCCTGGGTAGAATACTGTGGCATCACAGCTCACAGCAACCTTCTATTTCTGGGCTTAAGCGATTCTCTTGCCTCAGCCTCTCAAGTAACTGGGACTACAGGCGCCCACAACAATGCCCAGCTTTTTTTTTTTTTTTTTTTGGGTGAGACAGTCTAATTTTATCACTCTCAGTAGAGTGCCGCCATGGCATCACAGCTCACAGCAACCTCCAACTCCTGGGCTTAGGTGATTCTCTTGCCTCAGCCTCCCAAGTAGCTGGGACTACAGTTGCCAGCCTCAATGCTGAGCTATTTTTTTGTTGTTGTTGCTGTTTGGCGGGGGCCAGGTTTGAACCTGCCACCCTCGGTATAGGGCCGGTGCCCTACCCACTGAGCCACAGCGCTGCCCCTCCCCCCCCATAGCCTTTGGGTAGAGTACCATGGCATCACAGCTCACAGCAACCTCAAACTCTTGAGCTTAAGTGATTCTCTTGCCTCAGCCTCCCAAGTAGATGGGACTACAGGCGCCCTCCACAATGCCCAGCTATTTTTTGGTTGTAGTTGTCATTGTTGTTTGGGTTTGAACCAGTTAGCTCTGGTGTACGTGGCTTGTGCCTTAGCCGCTTGAGCTACAGGTGCCGAGCCTTCACACATTAGTTTTGCAGATATCTCAAAGTACTATTTCTAGGCTCAGCGCCTGTGGCTCAAGCGGCTAAGATGCCTGCCACATACACCTGAGCTGGTGGGTTCGAATCCAGCCCGGGGCCTGCCAAAGAACAATGACAGCTGCAACCAAAAAATAGCCGGGCGTTATGGTGGGTGCCTATAGTCCCAGCTACTTGGGAGGCAGAGGCAGGAGAATCACTTAAGCCCAGGAGTTGGAGGTTGCTGTGAGCTGTGATGCCACACCACTCTACCCAGGGCAACAACTTGAGGCTCTGTCTCCAAAAAAAAAAAAAAAAAAAATATATATATATATATATATGTATATTAATTCTAGTTATCACTACTTATTAGAGCTTACCATTAATGTGTTAATAAAGCCCCTATTACTGTATGTAAATATTTTGGTGATTTCCAAAGGAATCCACAGTACAAAAAAATTAAGAACCCCTCTATCAGAATCTATTTTGAACAAGCGTAATAGAATAGGCCTTAAAAATTTAGCCAGTTTTCACCTTGATTTACTTCATCTTAACCAGAAAACAATACCCACCCACAGGAGTAAAAGCTCTTCAACCCAAGCAGGCTTGCCAGAAGGGAACATCCCAGAAGCTCTGACGCTATACCTTATATACAAACTCCTCCATCTTCTCCATGGCATGGTGGGCTTGCAGGGGAAGTGTCAGTACCCGCACCTCCTCCTCCTCTTCCTGGGGCACTGGGCATGTTTGCTCTTCTTCAGCCTATAGAAACAAATCAAAAGGAAAACCAAATCAAACAAAACAAAAAACCAACTAAGGGAGTCATCTCATAGATTAGACAACTCCAGATCAGAAAGAACCAGAAAAACCCCAAATCAATGCTTTCTGCCCAGTCTTATTTCTACGTATGGTCTTAGGCCTTTTCTCCTATTCAATTTACAACACTATAAGTTAAAAATATAGTTTTAGAACCTCCCTAAGTTGACCACCCAAGGGACTGTAACTAGTCAACATCCAGAGGTGGTCAACATAAGAAATTTCCATTGAGTAAATGTGATGCATGTTTGATCTATGAAAATGAAGTCAACATAAGGAGGTGGTCAATGCAGAGAGGTGGTCAACTATGGAGGTTCTTTTGTATACTATTACTTTGCTGGAGCCAAAAGTTCTATTCAGCACACACGCTTAGGAAGATTAGCCTTGAAGGAATATAAGATTAGCACACCAGTCCTAAGATTGAATGACCCATCCTTTCTCTAGCACAGTGGTTCTCAACTTCCCCAATTTCTGGAATAGTTCTTGCTTCCAGCCCACTGAATTTTGTTTTTTCTTTCTTTCTTTTCTTTTTCTCTTTTAAACTGTTAGCAACCTGGAACTGGAAGGTCACTGAATTTTGAAAACAATGAAAAAGATACATAGTCTCAGAGATTTCCTTACTTTCCTGTACATGGTTCTCTGTTCTTTGACTCTGGGGATGCCATCATAAATGAAACTTTGTAACCACACCAGCTCCCAGGAGTATGAGGGCCTCAGAACTGGTTCCACAGAAAACAGCAGCACAGACTCCTAGGCCCAAAAGAGTGTACCCAGGAGAGCACTTGCCTATAAAGCAGAGAGACCTTTCTCTCCATCCCAAGGCTCCAAACCATGGCAATGGAAAGCCTGGCAATTCAGTTCCTTCTCTGGGCTATTTATCTCTCTTGTCCATCGTCCCTCTTACGTTTTGTTTTTCAGATTCCGGCTTGCCTACCATAATATCCATTCTCTCTCTCTTACTAAGTAACAAAGTCCTCCATTTTTTTTTTTGAGACAGAGCCTCAAGCTGTTGCCCTGGGTAGAGTGCCATGGCATCACAGCTCACAGCAACCTCCAACTCCTGGGCTCAAGCGATTCTCTTGCCTTAGCTTCCCAAGTAGCTGGGACTACAGGAGCCTGCTACAACACCCAGCTATTTTTTGCTTGCAGCCGTCATGGTTGTTTGGCAGGCCCAGTCTGGATTCGAACCCACAGCTCAGATGTATGTGGCTGGCGCCTTAACCATTTGAGCAACAGTAGCCGAGCCAAAGTCCTCCCTTTTTTTCAAGGTGGCAATATCTTCGGAATTTTACTCAGGCTACACTTCCTAGCCTCCATTGCAGCTGAATGTAACTATGTAACTAAATTCTGGCCTAACTACTTCCCCATAGTTTCTTCAAAAAGAAAAGAGTGGACCTTTCTCCTCCTTCCTGCTTCAGTGGGGGTAGAATGTGGGTGTGATGAACAATATATTAAGAATGACGGATGAGTAAGACAGGTGCTTCACAGGAATGGAGATGCCTCATCAGCTTTGGATTGATGAGTTCCCTTATTATCTTATTTGATGAGAGACTTCTATCTTGTCAAAGCTACAGAGATTTAGGCATCACCTGTGGCTCAGTGAGTAGGGCACTGGCCCCATATACCGAGGTTGGTGGGTTCGAACCCAGCCTCAGCCAAACTGCAACAAAAAAATAGCCGGGCATTTTGGCAGGCACCTGTAGTCCCAGCTACTTGGGAGGCTGAGGCAAGAGAATCACCTAAGCCCAAGAGCTGGAGGTTGCTGTGAGCTGTGACACCATAGTACTCAAGGGCAACAAAGTGAGACTCTTGTCTCTAAAACAAAAACAAACAAAGCTACAGAGATTTTTGTTTGTTATGTGAAGTCAAGCCTAATCTTAACAGACTGCTTCTTTCATTTATTGGTGACTTATTCATGCTTTGTGCTAAAGCACTGGTGTTATAAAGATGAGTGAACTACCAAAAGCTTACAGTGGGAAAAACAGACAAAAAGAGACTTGTAATACAGTATACTAAAGACTAATATAGTGATATTTTCAGGGTGTTATGGTTTCTCACTTTGGAAGGATGGTAAGATCATTAAAAAAAGAAACTGACAGAGGTCTAAGGAGAGATGTCAAGGGAATGACTCCTGGGATGATGACTTACTTTGGTTGGGTTGGCGATTACTCGTTTGCCTTTCTCTTCTAGCAGGGGTCCCAGTTCAGCCAGTTCCACTGTATCAGTTTCTCTGTTACTGGCAGGAGCCCCATTGCCTTGTGCCACCACAGATCCTTTGTGGGACGACATCTGGCTGGTGGTATCTCAAGGCCCCGCAGCTTCAGCTTGGGGAAAAGTTGGGGTCTCTCAGCCCCAGGGGGCAGAGATCTCCCTGTGATGGTAGAAACTGAAAGTAAACACAAACATGAATGGATGACAATTTGTTTCTCTTATAGTTTCAGTTCAATAATTCAACATTGAATAAGACCCAGTTAATACACTCAATTCCAACTCTAAAGGTTAGTTAACTGAATAAATGAAATCCATTCCTGCCCTCCTCCCTCTTTAACATCACCCTTTACCCAGCACCTTCCTAATCTTCAGATAAAGCTGAAAATATAACATGTAATTGCTTGCCTTCAAAGAATCTATGTTTACTGCACTAGATTGCCACCACAGAAAAACAGCTACCATCCTTAATTCCCTCCACAGTTATGGAGCCCATGAATGAGGAAGTTCTTGCCTACCATTCCCAAAGCTCATTCTGCCCAAGAAGGCCTAACTCTGAGACTGAGGAACAAAAATGTGAAGCCAACATCTAGCTACAATTACTATTAAGATCATCAAGGCTTAGATATAAATTAAATGCCAACTAAATTCAGTTGGGCTTTACCTACAAAAGTGCTAAGCATACAAAAGGAACCTGGTTGTGGGGGGGATGCCTAGTGGTTAATTTCTGTGCAAGGCCTACTAATTCTATTAGAGGATTATAGGCTGGGTTAAACACTTGGATAACAAGTTTACATCACAATCCCTTCTTAAAGTGAGCAATAACTTACCTGGAAGTAGGAAGATGAAGACAGGAAGCAGCCTCAGGTTTGCCCTTTGCCAAACACACACCTAATAACCGGCTGTGCAAGAGCATATCCCACATAATGTCCACCACATCCCATAATCTAAGCACCACTCCAATTAGTTTTTCAGAAATTAGAGACAAGCACATGGATCCTTTAGGAAACCCAGAGAAACTCAGAATTCAGTTTTCTAGAAAAAAACCTCAGAAACCCTAAGTTTTCCAGGGTTGTACTTCAGCAGATGTCTTTACTTGGGTCTCAAATAATACTGAAAAGAGGGGGGAAAAAATTCTAAAGTTTCCCACTATGTTATAAATTACTAGTTATTCTCCCTGCCCCCAGGGACAAAAAACTTTATTACTCTTAGTAATTGCAGTAGCCAGAATATATTGGCATTTTCTTGCATTGGCTATCCAAGCCCCAGTTACCACAGGGCAATGCAAAGAGAGCCACAGAACACTGCACATGCCTTCAGAGAGAGGAAATTTAATGCTCAAGAAGCCCAAATCTTTTATATTGAACTGTAAACATGACTTTGCTCCCAAGGGAGACACTATAATCCAGGGCTATAATCACAAACATATTTACATCTTGAACGAGTTTCTTTTTATCCAAGAGTAATCACAATTCTTTCTCAGGGATTATAAATCTCTATCTCTGTCTGTCTTTCCTTCCCTCTTTCATGGAGCTGGGACAACCTTCTTTTCCTGGCCTTGCACATCAAGAACTCCAGGGATTCTGAAACTTGTATCAGCAGCCCTTTGGCCTTGGTCTGAGTCAGCTACCAGCTTTCCTGATGGGACTTAGCCTCCATAATTGCACAAGCCCATTCACCTAACAAATACCCCCTCTTTATATATATTACTTATCTATATTTCCTATTGGTTCTCTCTGGCTAAATCTAATACATCAGGTGAGGATAATCCTCAAGTTTCAGTCATGAGTGATGCTATGCTCAACCCACAAGCTGAAAAGCAACAGGCAAATCTAGTCTAAGAGAGACAAAAGCAACAACTGGGTGTACAGCAGACCTTTGTATGGTGCCAACACATAGACAGTTCCTCCTCCTTTAAATGTGCAAGACCCTGACATGATGCCAGCACACAGTCACAGTCAACAACTGTGCTTAAACAGAACAGGAAACTGGAGGCCCCTGAAAACCTCAGGAGATTGGCAACTCACGTGAGAAGAAACATTAGGAAATCTTTCTCAATAGGCTGACCTCAAGACATACTTCCTCTCAAGAAAATACTACCGAAAAAAACAGCTTTACTAAGAATACTTAAGACTGGGCCGGGAGAGGTGCTCACGTCTGTAATCCCAGCACTCTGGGAGGCTGAGGCAGGTGGATTGCTTGAGCTCAAGAGTTCAAGACCAGCCCGAGAAAAAGTGAGACCCCGTCTCTATTAAAAATAGAAAAGCTGAGGCAAGAAGATCGCTCAAGCCTGAGATGGAAGTTGCTGTGAGCTATCATACCACAGCACTCTACCCAGGGTGACAGCTTGAGACTGTCTCAAAAAAAAAAAAAAGAAAAGAAAAGAAAAAATACTTAAGACTGTGAGCAAAAAATATAAATAGGTTCAGGCATCTTGGAGACGTCTGACAGAAAAGCACACTGATTTAGAGTACTGCTGCCAACAATTTAGAGCAGACCACCAGGGCAGAAACAAAACAAAGCAACAAACCTTAGGTTCTGGTATGCAATACATGGATTATAAAATAATACATATTCTTAATTTTGGTCAGAACCCATATTTTTTCTTTTTTTTGTAGAGACAGAGTCTCACTTTGTCACCCTCAGTAGAGTGCTGTGGCGTCACACAGCTCACAGCAACCTCCAAATCTGGGCTTAGGCACTCTCTTGCCTCAGCCTTCCAAGTAGCTGGGACTTGAGGCGCCCGCCACAACACCCGGCTATGTTTTTGTTGCAGTTTGGCCGGGGCCAGGTTTGAACCCGCCACCCTCGGTATATGGGGCCAGTGCCCTACTCACTGAGCCATAGGTGCCGGCCCCAGAACCCATATTTCAGTATGAGTGAATGAATGGGGCAGATTCCAGCCAGCAAGGATATGAATTACGGTAGATTCTTGCCACTAGGGGAAGGGTTTGTATACTTTTTCTTATCCTTGGGAGGCTTTCTCTTATCCCTTTCCCAAAGCAAGCCAACACATTCACTGAATATTCAGCAAGTATATTTAGTACTAGCATCCTAAGACATTCTAAAGCACTATGCAAAATATGAAGTTGAACAAGCTATGTCATTGTTTTTGAAGAGCTTATAATCAGATGACATAGGTAGTTCTGGACATGTACAAAATAAGTGATACAATGTCACTGAGAAATGGAGGGAGAGGATCCCTCAATTTAGAATGGTCATACACTAAATTCAGTTATTTTGAGTGCTATGTAACCATTCTACTAGAAGCCATGAAAATAATATAGACAAACTTTAAGCTGGGCAATTCAGGTCTAAAGATGATATGCAGAAAATCCAGCTTTGAATTTCTTTCTTTCTTTTTTTTTTTAGACAGAGTTTCACTTGGTTGCCCAGGCTTCAGTGCCATAGCCTCAGCCTAGCTTACAGCAACCTCAAACTCCTAGATCAAGAGATCGTCCCACCTCAGCCTCCCAAGTAGCTTGGATTATAGGCACTGGCCACAAGGCCCAGCTAATTTTTTCCATTTTTAGTAGAGATGGGGTTTTGCTCTTGCTCAGGATGGTCATAAATTTCTGAGCTCAAGGGATCCTCCCATTTTGGCCTCTCAGAGTGCTAGGATTACAGGCGTGAGCCACCACACCCAGTCCAGCTTGGCATTCTCACTAATTTCATCATTTGACCTGTAAAGTTTTTATGCCTTTGAGTCTGCCAGCCTTCACTTAAGTTTTTTCCCTTTTCAGTTCAAGTAATATTCCTTTCTTTCTTCAATTCCTTCAAGTTCCCCTACAACTAGCTCCTATACCCCTCCATGCTAGATCCAAATGTCACCAAACATAACAGAAACCCCAGTTAACTCACAAACCAGCCATTAGCTACAACTCATCATATAAAATATATCATCATGCATTAAAGTACATACAATGGAGGTCAATGGAGATCATGTCATCATAGTGAGCAAAGTCCATTGTCCAGTTTGATCTTCTAAACTGTAGCAACACAGACAGGAAAGGGAGAGAGAGGGATCGGAGGTCTGGCAAGAAAGAAGAGCAAATAATACTAAGACCTGAAAATATCACTTCTGTAGGGTGGACCACTCACAAACAACTGAAAATCATAAGCAAGTGTTTTAGTCTATTATAAAAATCAGTACAAACCCCTAACGTGTTAAGAGTGATTCTAGGAGACTCAGGAGCATCAACTTTCTGGCAGCTTTCTATGTCCTTATGTATTTTAGAGGAAACACCTTTCCCCTCAAACATACCACACCCAACACAGCAAATTATAATTGAGCCAAATTCCACCAAGTGCATTTTTGATGGGATTTCTTCAATTCATGCTAATAAACCTTTACCACTAAGCTTTCCAACTGGATAAACCTAGGATATTAGAGAGTAAAGCTGTGGAGCAGGGAGGTATTTGTGCTCCTATAAATAAGATAATCCTGTGTCAAATGTGGGGAAAAGACTTCACTAGCCAGTAAGCTGGAGAGTTTTAATTCAAATTTTGGAGACATTTATGCTGTGAACCGATTCCCAAGTTATTCAGACTATATAGCACACTCCTTCCTGGGAATCAAAGCCTCAAAGCTTCTTCTAGGAGTTTTTTTAAATCTGGGATTCCTGGACCCTTGGAGATTATGTGGGGTAGGCTCCATTTATGACTAGCTTGATTCTCATCGTTCTAAGGACCAGTCTAGCAGTATAGATCTAGAACATAACCATCTTTTCCTCTATCTACTCTCTTCCTTAGGGAGGGTAGTTTCACAGTTTTGTTGGAGAAAAATGATCAAAACAAAGTGCATGTTTGACATTACAAAATGGGGCTTAAGCTCTCCTTCTGCCAAGTATCCCAGAGTTGGAAGTGGAAAATCACAATTTAACTTCCTTTGTAGCGCTCCCTCAGTTAAAGATAGCCTAACAGAATAGTTTTTGGCCGGGTCTGGGTTTGAACCCGCCACCTCCGGTATTTGGGACCAGCGCCCTAATCCTTTGAGCCACAGATGCCGCCCCAGAATAGGTTTTTTTAATCTCCAATAGAGACAGGTAAACTTTCCTAATGCCACAAAAAATAAGAAAAGTAAATAGTATGTGAGGTATATGACAAATTTTCATTCCAACTCCATTTTTATTACCCATCTTTCAAGTACATTACAGGTACATGCTCAACACAATTGCACAACATAGCACCCACTTCATACTGTGTACCCCAGAAGCCCCAGTGAAACAAAAGCAAACTTGGTGTATGCCTAAAAGTCAATCATATGCAACTGGTTTGGCTTGAAGGCACTTACAAGGATTTTTAAAAAAAAACCATGGTAGTTACAAACTTTATAAACATTATTCACACTCCCAACATTTCTTTCTTTTTTTTTTTTTTTGAGACAGTCTCACTTTGTTTCCTTGGGTAGAGTGCTATGGCATCACAGCTCACAGCAATCTCAAACTCTTGGGCTTGGCTTGGCATCCATAGCACTGTAGTTACAGCACCAGCCACGTACACTGAGTCTGGAGGGTTTGAACCTGGCTGGGCCAGCTAAACAACAATGATGACAACTGCAACAAAAAATTGCTGGGCGTTGTGGCAGGGGCCTGTAGTCCCTGAGAGGGTCTGTAGTTACTGAGAGGCCGAGGCAAGAAAATCACTTAGTGAGGGCGACAAAATGAGACTCTGCCTCACATAAAAAAAAACAAACCTCAAACTCTTGGGCTTAAGCGATTCTCTTGCCTCAGCCTCAGGAGGAGCTGGGACTACAGGTGCCCGCCACAACGCCTGGATATTTTTTTGTTGCAGTTGTCATTGTTGTTTTAGCTGGCCTGGCCAGTTGGAACCCTCCACACTCGGTGTATGTGGCCAGCGCCCTACCCACTGAGCTACTGGCACCGCTCACATGCCCAATATTTCTATAGGAAAAGAGAACCAGCTTTACACATGGTGAGAGGAACAAAGTCTGGTGGTCCATTAGGGACAAATGGACATTAAAACCAAATTAAGAAAAAATTCCTATCATAGACCATTTAGTGTGATCACAAGTAGATGGGACAGGATAACACAGCACGTATGTTAAAGGATTTCAGTTTGATTTTATTACAGGAGCCACAGGAAATTTCGTAGGGAAATAGAGAACACATTTACTTGCCTAGAAAGAAGGGCGAATTCTTCTTCTTTTTTTTTTTTTTTTAGAGACAGTCTTACTTTGCTGACCTCGGTAGAGTGCCATGGTGTCACAGCTCACAGCAACCTCCAGCTCTTGGGCTTAGGTGATTCTCTTGGTTCAGCCTCCGGAGGAGCTGGGACTACAGGCACCTGCCACCCTCGGCATGTGGGGCTGGTGCCCTACTCACTGAGCCACAGGCGCTACCCAAAATAAGGGCAAATTCTATCGTTCATTAATCTCAGAATATTTATTATTTACAATATGCATAATGCTGTGGCTATAGAGGCAAGGCAAAGAGAGGAGTTAGAGATTTGACATGTCTCCTGGACTCTACTTTAAGAGGAAGAAATAATTTGTTTTCTACCAACATTACTATAAGGCTAAATACCATTAAGTGCTAGAAGAATTCAGAAAGAAAGCTCAACGTTAGCTGAAGTGATCAGGAAAGTGTTGTGGGAAATTTAAGAAAGATCTTGATAGGCAGAGATGGGAGCGGGGCATTCCAGGAGAGTACATGATGTGAACAAAGGCATGAAAGAACACAGCTCTCAGGGCAGTGAACAATCCACTTTTCCATAAATTAATCTTGGAAAAGGAAAATGAGGCCAGACTGAAGAAACTGAAAATAGCCTGAAAGCCTACTTAAGGTGATGTGTTTTATCCATTAGCAATGGGGATTTAGGGGATTAATGTTGCTTGCTATTACCCTTCTGAGATTCTCTTTTACTTGCAAGCAAAGTGGTCACTTACTCATTTATTCCTAGAGAATCACGCAATTTTTTTCTTTCTTTCCTTTTTTTGGGGGACATGCTGAATTGCAAAGAGAATCATGTAATTTCTTGACCACTGAGAATAGAAGGCCTTCAGA
The DNA here is from genome assembly GCA_963574355.1 of Loris lydekkerianus. Lineage (NCBI taxonomy): Eukaryota > Metazoa > Chordata > Mammalia > Primates > Lorisidae > Loris > Loris lydekkerianus. The sequence goes on along the minus strand of CAUYPK010053338.1, from coordinate 31,520 downwards.
TCCTACTCTGCAATTAGGTATAGTTTTGCGGAGGTCTAGCCTAAGACAGACCTCTACAGATAACATTAATTTTTATTTTTAAGATTGACTTTCCAAGTACCAATCACAATATACAAGTAAGCACAAAGAAGCTACTCCTGAAATAAAGAAATTTAGTATCTGTAAGCCAGGAACCCTGACATTGCAATGTTTAGTGCCACCCTATCTAAATTCCTGGCAATGTATATATGTTGTAACACCTCAGGAACAGCAGCTGCACCACCACATCCTACCCAACCATTACCAAAAGAGAAAAGCAGTAAAGAGACCTCACTATTTATTTAGTTCATTTCAGAAAAGAACAAGTTGTTACATTCTTCATTTAAAACGGCAGCCTGTATATTCCCCACCGTGTTTTCTAGGTTATCTTCTAAATACTTGAAAGAAATACTGTGGTTAATCTAATAAAGTATATGGCCTCCAAATGCCCCGTTCACGTCTGAAATTCTTAAACTAAAAATACGCCTTACCAGGTTCCCATTCTCCCAAGCAGAGTCAGAAACTGAGTGAAAGCACTTATCGATTTTATTTTCTAAAAATCAAGACTTGAAAAACAAAATTCTCAAATATAAAATAGCATACACCAATCCTAGATGTCCAAGCGAATGAAATTTCGTTTTTCCGAAAAGTAGTTAAGATTTTGCCCACATTTTAGCTGTTAGGATTGCCTTAACCACGTAGAGTGTCAACCAACCACGCACCCGACCCCGTCGAAGTGGGGGCACGGTCACGGTTTGACCAGCTAGACCGTGGGGCGAGCAACCTTGGGCTTCCTCTGCCACCAAGGGCGGTGTACCCACGGGCCAGAGACGGTTCGCGACCTGAGCCCGCCAGACCCCCTCCCCACTCGCGGCGGCTTTCGGACGAGGCTTAGCTTTGGCTGTCCGATCCCGACCCAGGGCTGGAACGCCTGCGGGGCTGAGGACACAGCACTCACCAGGATTGCTGAGAGGCAGGGACAGCCCGAGGCGAGCAACCCACCGCCGCCAAAAGCGTCGCGCCTAGGAGGCCGCCGCCGAAGCGGCGCGCGGTGGGAGGGGCCGGAAATGTTTACAACCCAGACCGCACAGTAGCTGGGAGGCCCGGCCGGCTCCAGAGCCGAAGTCCGGGACCCTCGGGGAGAACTGCCCCAACCGCTGTCCCCTCTTCAGGCCTGTGAGGAGGCTCCCGGGGTCCCCACAACTAAAGCCGAGTCCCGCTCACCCGTCCGTTCCAGGGAAACTTACAGCGGGGAGTGTCGACTCTGCTGGGGGCCGCGGTCCCCCGCGCTACATCTCGCGGCGGTGGAGGCGGCCTGCGGCCGAACGGCCCAGGATCTTCAGCGCCCTCCCCGCGCCGGAAGGGGCGCGCGACCGCCCGCGTCACCTCCGCAGTCGCGTCACCTCCTCGCAGGCCCTGCCTCCTGAGTCCCAATCACAGGACCCCTTCCCTCGGCCACACCTCCCGCGCCTGAGGCCCCGCCTCGCCGGCCCGCCCCGCCCCGTCCTAGCCGCTGGGCCCCCAGCAAGTCCCGCCCTCTTTGTCGGAGGCCCGCCCTCGCCCCCGCTCCAATCACAAACTCCCTCTACCCCAGGCTTTGCCCTCGTTAGTCAAATTTAAATTCCCACTCGGAAGTCAGACTGGAGCGCGTGAGGGCGGGGGAATTTCAAGGACCGAACCCTGAGAAGGAATGCTGAATTTCCTACCATACACCTTGCTTGAGCCGGGGAATTCCCGTCATCTCCTCTATTACCAATGCCATTTCTGAAACAGTTCTTTTTTTTTTTTTTTGAGACAGAGTCTCACTATGTCGCCCTTGGTGGAGTGCGGTGGCGTCACAGCTCACAGCAACCTCAAACTGTTGGGCTTAAGCGATCCTCTTGCCTCAGCCTCCCAAGTAGCTGAGACTACAGGTGCCCGCCACAACGCCCAGCTGTTTTTTTGTTGTTGTATTTTCATTGTTGTTTCAGCAGGCCCTGGACGGGTTTGAACCCGCCAGCCCCTGTGTACGTGGCCGGCGCCCTAGCCGCTGAGCTACTGGCAACAAGCCTTAAGCGATCCTCTTGCCTCAGCCTCCCTAGTAGGTGGGACTACTGCTACAATGCCGGCTAGTTTTTTAGAGGTGTGTGTGTGGGAGGGTATCCCTCCAGCTCAGACTAATTTTGAACTCGTAGCTCAAGCAAGCCATCTGCCTGGGCCTCCCAGATTGCTGGGGTTACCGGCCTGAGACGTCGTGCCGGACCAGCAATCCCTTCTTAAACCTCATGCTTCTCTTCCTTCCACAAATTATTTTTTGAGTGCCTACTATGTGCGGGCAATTTTGGTTCCTGTTATTTCTTGTCAGAGTCAGAGAAATTGTTTCTAACCAGTCGTGCTTGAAAATCCCACCTTGCATAGAATAAATACCTGAGAGTCAACACAAAAGATTTGAGGGTCTGACAATTTTCTCAGTTCTGCCAAGGATGGTATGCAATTAGTGCCATTCTAATGGCAGAGAAAGTAACTCTTAATAATTTTACAGGGATGCCTCCAGAGAGTGGAATTAATTTTCTTGGCTTTAGCTTAAAGCTTGGGTTCTGGAGTCACATAGGTCCAGATTTGTGTCACTGGCCAACCTATTATCTTGAGCACATTATTGAACTCCAAATAATAATTACAGCATCTAAAATTGGGAGTAAAATAATACTATTTCTTTAGGTCTTTGTCAGGGTTAAGTGAGATAATTCATGTAGGCTCTTAGCATGAGGCCTCCTCAATGTAAATACTTCATAAACATTAACTATTTTTGTGTTGCCCACTGTATAAAACCCTCAGAAAATTTCCAGTGTCTACAAGATTGAGTTCAAGTTTCTTTACCATGGTATTACCAGACCCTTTACAAGCTGGCTCATGTTGGCCTCATCTTTCTCCATTTTTTCTTTGGCCTGTTGGACCTCAGTGAACTTCCTAGTCCTCCAAATGTGAATTTCTCTTTCATTCTAGTTCCAGGCTTTTCACACATGCTGATCCTTCTGTTGGATTGCCCTTCCCTCATGGTCTGCTGCAAGATTCAAGCAAGTTACAATGCCCAGTTCTGGGTTGTTTGGCTTTGGCATAAGACAATCCTAAATTAGCATTCAGGCTCTGCCAGCCATTGACCAGCTGTATGACCTCTGTCAAATGCTTCATCTTTGACTTTTGACTCACAGGATTGTCATCAGGATTAAATTATATGATGTAGATAGTGTACTTAGCATAGTACCTGGTTACGCAGTTATTAACCCAAAAATGTGAATTCTCTTTCTCCTCTTCTTCCTTTTCTGAATCTTTCTCAACCCTTTCCCATCTGTACCTTGTATGTATCTCTGCTATAAGATTAGTCATATTGTGTTGTAACTATTTGTCCCTTATCTGTCTTACATTGTGAATTCTTTGGGGGTCTTGGACCAGTCTTGGTCACACTTGCATCCTCAGGACCTAGCACAGTGCTTGGCACATGACAGATCCTTAATAAACATTTGTATGTTGAATAAATGAGGCGGGAACTGGTACTAGACAAGGAATAGTGAACTTTCATATGGGAAATTCTCTTTGCAGGGATGCTTCAAAGCCCAAAAATCTTAAGAAAGATTTTCCTTTCTAGAGGTGAGATGGCTGAGACTGTGCCTTACAAAGCACAGTGCCATATATATACTAGCTGATCAAGATATTCTATTTTTTTTGAGACAGAGTATCAAGGTAGGTAGAGTGCTATGGCATCACAGCTCATAGCAACCTCCAACTCTTGGTCTTAAGCAATTCTCTTCCCTCAGCCTCCCAAGTAGATGGGACTACAGGCGCCCGCCACAATGCCCAGCTATTTTTTGGTTGTAGTTGTCATTGTTGTTTGGCAGGCCCAGGCTGGATTGGAACCTGCCAGCTCCAGTGTATACGGCTGGCACACTAGCCGTGGAGCTGCAAACGCTGGCCTGATCAAGATAATCTTGAAAGCAGACTACCAATTTACTGAAGATTGTGCCTTAAGAAGAGGTGAATTTTGAGGGTCTCACAAGCCTTTGCCTGGAAGGCCCCAGAGAGAGCAATACACAGTTCTATGCAGACTAGCAATGGTGATGTTCCTCCTGAGGCCAAAGGCATTGTTTTGTTCCAGTGAGACTGACAAAGAAGAATGAAGAGGCTGCCTAGTCCTACCCTGGGAGAAAGTAGAGGATTGGGTCATACTCTGATAGCAGAGGAGAAGAACAAATGGGCCCGAGGGAAGCCAACCCTGTCCAGGCACCAACAAGTCTAGCCAGGGCTGGTGATGTCAGGTTACTTTTTAAAGGAGAAGGCTTCCCTTCTAAAAAGAAAAGGAACACTTTGATTTGTTTGCCAGGTTTCCTGAAGGATATAAATATGGTGAAGGATGGGCCAAGAGAAAGAAGAGGAAGTAGTGGCCAATCAAGGGACCACTGTGAGGAGTACCTGAACTCAAAAAACAAACCCTCTAACCAACATGTGTTCTTCCACCTCAAAGCCCTGAAGAGGTGGAGCTTTGGCTCTGCCAAGACAGCTGCTGAGATGAACTCTGAGTCCGGTGGCAGCTCACATTTCAGCACATGGTACAACTGCTCAAAGGCTCTTTGGATGACCTGGGAAAGTCTTCCTCCCAAGGTCTTGAGTATTTGAAAATAAAGACCCCAGATAAAACAATCACACAGGTATCACACTGGGGCTACAGCTCCATTTATTTGCATAGCCAAAGGTTCCTGCTACAAGTAGCAGGTTACTGGTGGCATTTCCCTCTAGCCTGGGCAGGGACTAAGAGATACAGACACACAAATATGTATTTCAGATTTCTTTCTCTGAGCTTTGGAGGTCTGAAGAAACAATTTCTTCCTTTCCTGCCACCTCTATAAACCTCTAGAAGTCTGGTCAACTTACACTCACATATAAAGAATTTGCCCATAGTTTAAACACTGAATATTAAATAAAACTCATTGCACAGACTGTTCCTTTCATCACAGGTACAAAAATTGAGAGTGTGAACTTATCAAGGAACTAACTAGTCTTGGAGAAAATGTACCTGCTACCTTCTTTCTTATTCCATGGAAGAGAGGGCTTCCTGGGCCTCATCTGGATCTTCTCTCACAGGGAGATTTGGGATGCCTTTTAAAGAATGATTCAGTCTCGGCCTTCTTGAATGGCCACAGAAATGTTGCTTTTGCAGGTATCATTCCAATTTCAGCTCCAGAGTAAGACACAAAGTGCTGATACTCACAGGAAAGGAATCTGGGGCTTCTCAGGCTTGAGTACTGAACAGGGAGATTTATAGGAAACGGGACCAGGGAAGCTGGGGATGTTCAGTAGGTAAATCGCATCTTTTGTGAGTAGCCCAGTTTGTCCAAGTTGGGATGGCAGGCCAACTGCACCATTGGGGGTGGCCCACAAAGCAGCAGCAGCACATCATCTCCTGGGGCGGGTAGGTGCTCCCGGATCATGTCAGCAGTGACAAAGCCCCTGCTGTAGGTCCAATCTGAAGTATAGAAGAGAGGAAAGAATTGATGCTCCAGACATATGTTGGCAAGGGGGTGTGGTGCCATGAATATGAGCCATGGGGAGGGCCCGGAGAGGCTCCTGAGAAGGTATCAAGTTTCAGCAGCAGCTGGATAGGTACACTAAGCCTGTGTTAGGCCAAGCCTCAGTAGCACAGCCATCCATCCTTATGACCTAGCTGGTATACAGGGGCCGAAGGAAAAAGGAAACAGATGTTTGGGCAATAGGACATAGGAGTTTGGCAGTGTGAGGGAGGATTGGTGTCACTAAAACCAGAACTCACAGAGGGACAAGGTCTTGATTTTGATGAAGAGGGGATAGTAGGATATCTAGAAATGGGGAAGATACCTTTTGGGGGATGATCTAGGGTGAACCAGAGCTTAAAGCGATTAGGATGGCGGGCCTGCAGTTCTTCCAAGTCCTCCCGCAAGATGATGTCTTTTTCAGTCTGAAATGCAAAGGGAAAGGGAAGTCTTTAGGAATCTTGTCAGGCCCACATGAAAAAAGTTTCCTTCTTTAACAACTTTACAATGAAAACAGAAAAAAATGTAAAGAAATGCTAAAGTTCGGGTGGTGCCCGTAGTTCAGTGGGTTATGGTGCCAGCCACATACACCGAGGCTGGCGGGTTCAAACCCAGCCTGGGCCAGCTAAAACAACAATGACAACTGCAACAAAAAAATAGCTGGGCGTTGCGGTGGGTGCCTGTAGTCAACAGCTTGAGACTCTGTCTCAAAAAAAAAAAAAAAAAAAAAAGCTAAAGTTCTAGGGAATAAGCAAGACTTTCTGGCTGTTAGGGAGTTAGGAGGCGGGTAAAGAGAGGGGAACAATCTTTACACATTATGAAAAAATAAAGGATGGCATTTTTTTTTTTTTTTTTTTTTTTTGAGACAGAGTCTCACTATGTTGTCCTCAGTAGAGCACCGTGGTATCACAGCTCCCAGCAACCTCAAACTCTTGGGCTTAAGCGATTCTCTTGCCTCAGCCACCCGAGTAGTTGGGACTACAGGAGCCTGCCACAATACCCGACTATTTTTGGTTGCAGTTGTCATTGTTGTTTAGCAGGCCTAGGCTGGGATCCAACCCACCAGCCTTGGTGTATGTGGCTGACGCTCTACTCACTGAGCTATGGGCACTGAGCCAAAAGATATTTAATTAAGAATATTTAGATTAAATAATATTTAGATTAAAGAATATTTAATCAAGAAGATTCAAGTTTCAGGCGATGCCTATGGCTCAGTGGTAGGGCGCTGGCCCCATATACCGAGGGTGGTGGGTTCAAACCCGGCCCCGGCAAAACTGCAACAAAAAATAGCTGGCTGTTGTGGTGGGCACCTGTAATCTCAGGTACTTGGGAGGCTGAGGCAAGAGAATCGCCTAAGTCCAGGAGTTGGAGGTTGCTGTGAACTGTGACGCCAAGGCACTCTACCGAGGGTGATAAAGTGAGACTGTCTCTAAAAAAAAAAAGAAAAGAAAAAAGAAGATTCAACTTTCCATGCTCAAGACTAGGTGCCTTAAATGTTTCTTCTTTCCTTTGGGGCCAGGGAAGGAATTTGGCTCAATGTTCTGTCCTTTTTCCTCCTTGTTGTAGTAAACAGTATTATACCTTGCAGAGGGGACCTTGGGCAGAAACTAAAACAGAGACTGAGCCAGTTCTTTCCATTGATGCCACATCTCTCAGTCCTTCCCAGACAGCAACTTTGAAGTCCCAGGATTAAGAAAGGCAAACAAACCTGGTTGGCAAAAAGCAAAAAGCATTGGGTTGGATCTTCAGGGACTTTCAGGATGGCTTGGATCAGCTGTAGCATTGGGGTGATTCCTGCATGAAGATATCCCACAGTGAGATGGGGTGGTTCTCATTCCCTCTGCCCTGTGTCTGCTCCTTAGCTGACCCTTCTATATTAATTCTACTCATCCACTGCTTCACTCTATTTTCTTTTAGTATCCTAATTTTCTCAACTCCTCCTGCATATTCCCCAGTATCTACACTTCTTAGATGGATTGGATCCATCTAAGGAACCAATCTAAGACTCATCCTGTCAAAGTCCATTGGGGCTTAGGACTCAGATGTCATAGATGACTACAAGTACCTCCTGATTCAATGCTGAGGGTCTGGAACACTTTATTCACAGAGGTTAAGTGTATGTACTTTGGAAACAGGCAGAGCAAGGCATTAATCTTGTATCTGGCCATTACCAACTAAATAACCATGTGCAAACCATTTAGCCTCTCTCAACCTCTATTTTCTCATCTGTAAAAGGGAAAGACTAGTACCTATTTCACAGATACAGATATAAGTGTCTAATTTATGTGTCTAATACACAGTAGTATATTAGATTATACAGCGTCCAATATTAGACTCTACAGCAGTGGTTCTCAACTTGTGGGTTGTGACCCCTTTTTAACAATGAAAATACATTGAGGCATTAGGAAGGTTGAGAATCACTGCTCTACAGTGTCTAACATATAGTAGTATCCAGTGTTAATTTTCTTTCTTCCTGACTAGTCATTCCTAGATGCTCTCTCTATTCTCACCTAAAAATTATTAGATCCATTGAATGAGAAGAGAGTCTACTTGATTTGTTTCTCTCATTCTATCAGTTTAAAATTTTTTTGGTTTCTACCTACTTATGATTTTGTTTTTCTGATACTGGGGAGCTCTAGGCATTGCTGAGAATCCCCTAAAGAACAGGTTGGATATTTTTACCAAATCTTCTGAAGGTCACTTAGGAGTTTGCATGGCAATAATCAACAACGGGTAGGAGAGAATGGTCCCTCAAGGTAATGCACCTGTTCCACCAGCAATCATTCCCAGTTTCTTTGCCACTCGGGCTTCTGGTGGAGATTTCTTATTGGGCTGAATGTTAAACTGCCCTGAGAAGTCAAGTGAAGAGAGGAGTAGAAGAACAAAGTCAATATGGGGAACCAAAAAAAAAAAAAAAAAAAAATGCAGAATTGAAAATATACCCAAGCCCAGTTTAGCAGCTGCTACGAAATCTGATCCTGGAACTTGGGTGGAGGTTTGAGTTGAGCCAGCTCTGACAATAATACACTTGAAGGATAACGGGGCCTGAGCTATCTGTCTACCAGTCAGTTCAGGGACACACAGTGCACATCAGCTGCCTTTGGCAAAGGGTCACTCCCTGGTGAGGGTGACAGGCATGGGGCCAGGTGTGACTCTATTTTCCCAAGTGGCACACAGCAGCTCTAGGGAGCCTGCTAATGCACCAGCTGTTCCCATGGGAAGGGCTGAAAGCTCTTTGGCTCTCCCCACAGCTCAGTAGAGGGGAAAATCTTTGAGGGAGGGGAAGAGAGGCATATGTTTGTTTTAGTAATCTCCACAGCTGTCATGGCTAGTGAATTTATGTGGATAGGGAAAAGGAATTGTTCCCTGTGGCTGAGAAATATGCCTTTCTATAGTGTTAGTGTTATGTTTAGAAAGAAAGGTGGCCATGGCTTTTTCATGCACACACATCCACAGCTGTACTATGCCAAGAAGACTATGGGAACTGGAGAAGTGGGAGACAGGCTCATAAAAACAGATTATTACCTTTTCCAGTGTAAGTGAGCAATCCACTTGGCCCCCGAAACTCTATCACATCCCCAATCTTCAGGCTATCCAGGTACTGAGACATCTTCCCTCCTTCAGGAAATTTGGGGTGCACACCTTTCAGGTAGATCTGATAAGACAGAAAGAAAGCTATCTTATTGGCAATGTCACTAGTTTCTGAACCCATGTTGACTGAACCCACCTGAGGCTAGGGCAAAGATCACACATGCACTATCTTTTTCTAGTCCAAATACTTTCCTTATATCCACAAAGGACATGTGATTTCCTGCTATCAAAAAAATCTTGGAAGTTTCTATAAATCCCAGAAAGAGTGGGGTAAGCAGCCCCTGTGGTTCTTTCTTACCCCCTTACCTTGATGACAAGATCCACATACCCTTGATCCTCATCACTGGTGACAGGAGTGTATGGCCTGATGACCAGGCTGCCATCGATTCGGGCAGAAAGGTAGATATGTTTGCCTGGAAACAATGCAGAGAGCTACATCAGGGCTGCTTGTGAATGTGAATGTTCTGCATCCCTGTCAGCTCTCAAAATATTCAGAGATGTTTGAAAGAATATGATGTCTTGCTTCCTGCTGTGGCTCCAAGGAGCTACTAGGCAGGGAGAACTGACCCCTTTGAGTCTTTGGTTAGATCTCTCACACTCCCCCCATTGGAGAAACTCATATCAATTACCTTCAGGACCTTGGAAGTAGTGAATCAAACAAGGTCCAGGGCAATAGGAAAAAGTTAGTGTTTGCTTGGGGGGAATTAAGAGCAAATCATTCAAGAAAAAGGGAAGACTGTTGAGTGCCAAAGATGGCTGGGGGCACAGAAGCCACACCCTAGAGGGGCCAAGGGCACTTCACAGCCTAGAGGATCCAGAGGCAAGTGTGGGAAAGGAAATACATTGAAGTAGTGTGTTCACAGACCCCAGAAAGGGAGTCACCCTCTTTGCATACTGGGGAAGGAAGTCCACTCCACACTTTCCTTACCCACAGGCAGCCCCAGAATGTGGTGGGTGGTGGGCAGGGCAAAGCGGAACCTCTTGGTGTTGTGGCTCACAGTCTGGAGGATGGATGACACAGTGTTTCACCAAGCGAAGCTGGCTGCCAAGTCCCTTAGAGCATCCAGGGATGCTGTCCCCTTCATACCAGGAAAATTCTAGTCCCCTCCTTTTCCCTGGCCCTTTCTTCCACAACTTACCGTCTTGTCTAGCAGTCGCAGCAGATACTTTTCATTGGGGTCCAGAAGAGTGACCTGAGGCCGGCGGGACCTCCGAACCAGGTAGGAGCCCAGAGCCAGGCCAAGCAGAGTAAGCAGCCCCACCCCAAGGGAGGCCAGAAGGGCTGAGCTCTGTGGGTAGAGGAGGTAGCGTGACCGCCATGCTTGGGGAAGAGCCCGGGGCGTGGGTGGCGACCGACCAGCCTCCCCAGGGGTGGCGATCCGGAGCTCCAGCGCGGAGGCAAGTCAAGGGCAGAGGGGTAACCTGAGCAGGGTCCGGAGCTGGGACCAGGGTGGGTCCAGAGCTCTGTGGGGCGGGGTCGGTGGTGAGAGCCACAGGTCTGGAGCACAGCACCCAGAACCAGATGGGGCGGGGTCCTCAGGTGCAGGATAAGGAATGAGGGTCTCACCGGCTGGATCCCCATGGCAGCGCGTTGTCTTCCACCACCCGACTGACAGACGGATCCCACAATGCGCCTCGGGGCGGGCCTGGAGGCGGAGCTTAACAGGAGGCGCGGCCAGAAGGCGGGGCCTGTAAGGAGGTGGGGCCTGAGGGCGGAACCTCGGTGGAGGCGGGTCCGGTCTCCTCGGAGCTCAGCTGTTTCTTCTGTGACTAGGTCGCCCGTGGGCCCAGAATCTCCAGTCGTTATCCAGGATCTTTTGAGACCGCATCTCCACCTCTTCCTTCCCAGCTTTCTGGTCCCTGCCATTTCGACCCGCTATGGGAGGTCCGTCTGCCGCAGAACCATGCTGAACTGAGGACTTGGAAATCTCTTAGTCTGCGAATGCTAAACAGAGAGTATAAGGCTGAGCCAGAGACAGCTGAAATTAATTATTGTGCAGTCACCTTAGGTTTTTAACAGGCTGAATTACAGCAAGAGAATCGAGCAGCCTCGAGAAGTCTTTTTCAGGAATGAACAGTGGCGCGGCAACTTCATCATGTCTCTTGATGAAAGACTGATTTGTTCACAGTGCCAGGCCAGTAGGCCCTCAAGATATCTAAGGAGCTTCCTGGGGGTCCAAGTCAAGCTTAACGTACTGCTCTTGTTCTCATGCCCTCTGGGTCAAAGATCTGGGCTTTGGCCAGGTTTGGAAGGTTGAGGCTGGAGGAATGCTTGAATCCAGGAATTCGATACAAACCTGGGCAACATAGTGAGATTCCTTTCTACAAAACAACAAAAACAGTAACAATAACAGACAGCATGGAGGCTCTGTTGGAGTTTTAGGGTTGAGATCTGTTGGCAGCAGAAGCATGAGACAGGATGAGTCAGGAAGAGATACTGAGAGCCACTGGAACCACACATTTATCAGGATGACCATACTTTCTCATGCACTAGTTTCCCAACAAGAATGACATTTGTTCTTTGATGTGCAGTGATAGCTGAGATCTCCCCCGATGTCATTGTCAACAACTTAAAAGAATACTATCTGGGCAGCAGGGACATTGGAGCCCCAGTTTTCATCTGTAATTGGTAAACTCTATGTGGCAGGCCTGGGCTGGGTTCAGTCCCGCCAGCTCCGGTGTATGTGGCTGGCACCCTAGCCGCTGAGCTACAGGCACCGAGCCAGTAATTGGTAAACTCTGTGGATGACCCAAAAGATACTTTGCTTTCCTTTTCTTCTGGGCTCATTGAAAATGTCACTCAGAGCTGGGTACTTCCTCTGAATTTTCAAAGTAGCCTATACACTGACTTGAGGGAAGTCAGTATCAGGGTGGGTAAAGTGCCAATTCATGAGAGAGTGTTGAAAAGGAGAAGGAAGGGATCCTTCCCTTTTTTCTGTTCTGAGAGATGGAGATTATGTTCCCATGCTTCTGACACTCCCACTGCTGGCTCAGTTAAGAAGCCACACTACTTATTCTTGTCACTGCTCAGCTTTGATTGGAGAGGTTCTATTCCCTCCTCCCTCTGGTGGATAGATGGTGCAGCAAGGGAAGGAGAGGTATGAAACCAAAGGACAGTGTAACTACAACCTGAGGCTCTCTCAGTGATTGTGTCTTCTGAACCCCAAAGTGGCACACTGTAACTAGCAAGAGAACCACAACAACTAGCATGGGCATGGGAACCACAAGACAGAATGCTTGAGGCTAGGTTTATCCTGGAAGCTTTAATGGTTGGTCTCAGTAGCCATGGGTGATGAGCTCCTTAGTTCTGAATATGGATGCTGTAGTAGTGTTAGGTCAGAGCTGCTGCTTTGTGTTGGAGACTGGACCAGATGATCCAGACTCAGAGATCTTCCTGTCTCAGATTCTGTGTTTCTACCACGTCAGGCCAGAAGATGAACTCCTCCTCACCATAACTCACAGTAATTGATCATTTACTCCTATTTGGAAGAAATGATAGGCCTTTCTGCATTTTTATCCAAACCAATCTTTCTTTCTTTCTTTTTTTTGAGACAGAGTCTTGCTTTGTCACCCTTGTTAAAGTGCCATGGCATCTTAGCTCACAGCAACCTCAAACTCCTGGGTTCAAGTGATTCTCTTGCCTCAGCCTCCAGAATAGCTGGGACTATAGGCACCTACCACAATGCCCGGCTATTATTAGAGATGGGGTCTTGCTCTGGCTCAGGCTGGTCTTGAACCTGTGAGCTCTGGCAATACAACTGCCTTGGCCTCCCAGAGTCCTGAGATTACAGGTGTGAACCACTGCATCCAGCCTTCCAAGCCAGTCTTTCAAGGATTTATTCCTGGACAAATAATAAAGTCTAGAACACATAGGCCAGGTACAATGGCTCATGCCTGTAATCCTAGCACTCTGGGAGGCCAAGGTGGGTGGATTGAATGAGCTCAGGAGTTTGAGACCAGCCTGAGCAAGAGACTCCACTTCTACTAAAAATAGAAAAACTAGTCAGGCACAGTGGCAGATGCCTGCAGCCCCAGCTACTCAGGAAGCTGAGGCAGGAGAAGCACTTGAGCCCAAGAGTTTGAGGTTGCTGTGAGCTATAATGCCATGGCACTCTACTTGGGTGACAGAGTGAAACACTGTCTCAAAAAAAAAGACCAACACATATAATGTTGGGTGAAGGGAAAGTAGAATTTCAAAGATATGCTTTACAATTCTGAATTAGGGTATAAAATACAGTGGTCCTCATTTTATTTTTTAATTAATTTTTAAAAGACATGTCTTACTGTGTTGTATAGTCTGGCCTCAAAGTCCTGGGCTCAAGTGATCCTCTTGCCTCAGCCTTTGGAGTAGCTGGGACTACAAGTGCATACCACTATACTTGGCTACAGTGGTCCTTTTTAGATACCATAGGGTATCCAGGGAGAAGACTGGAAGAATACCTGCTCAATCAGAGGAGATGGCATGGAGGAATCAGACCAGGAGATGTAATAATGACAACAAAAATACTTTATGTATATGTATATTTTTCTTAGAGACAGGGTCTCGAACTACCACCTGGCCTGGAGCACAGTGGCACAATCATGGCTCACTGTAAACTCAAAGTCCTGGGCTCAAGCAATTCCTCCTACATCAGCATCTTTAGTAGCTGAGACTATAGATAGGCATGTGCCATCATGTCAGCTAATTAAAAAAAATTGTTTTTGTAGAAACAGGGTCTCACTATGTTGCCCAGGTTTGTCTTGAACTGTTCTTTTTTTTTTTTTTTTTTGTAGACAGTCTCATAGTCTCATTTTGTTACTTGCCTCCTCCAGTATTATTTTTAAGCAAATCCCATACTTCGTACAATTTTTTCCTTAAATATTTTAGTGCATGACTTTAAAAGATAAAGACTTAATGGTAATGCCATTATCACATGTAAAAATAATTAACAAAAATTACTTAATTTCATCAAATATCTAGTCAGTGATCAAAGTTCCAACTATTTTGTTTAAAAATGTTTTATTCTGGGCAGCGCCTGTGGCTCAAAGGATTAGGATGCTGGCTGCATATACTGGAGGTGGCGGGTTCAAACCCAGGCCCAGCCAAAAACTGCAAAAAAAAAAAAAAAGTTTTATTCTGGGTGGTGCCTGTAGCTCAGTGGGTAGGATGCTGGCCACACACAGAGGGTGATGGGTTAGAACCTGGCCTAGGCCAGCTAAAACAACAATGACAACTGCAACAAAAAAATAGCCAGGCATTGTGGCAGGCACCTGTAGTCTCAGCTACTTGGGAGACTGAGGCAAGAGAATTGCTTAAGCTCAAGAGGTTGACAGGAGCTGTGGCACCATGACTCTCTACCTAATGCAACAGCTTGAGGCTCTGTCTCAAAAAAAAGTTTTAGTTTGTAACATGTCATGTATTAAAATAGGCTTTTTTGGTGTACAGGTCTATGAATTGTAGTACATATATAGATTTGTGTAACCACTACAATCAGGATATAGACAAATTTGATCACTCCCCCAAAACTTCCTTCTGCTATCCTTTATGGTCACCTCTTCCTCTCATCTTTACCTCCTAGTCAACTTTCTCTCTCTCTCTCTTTCTCTCTCTCTCTCTCCTTCTTTCCTTCCTTCCTTCCTTCTTTCTTTCTTTTCTCTCTTTTTTCCTCTCTTCTCTCTCTCCCTCCCTCCCTCCCTTCTTTCCTTTGTTTTGAGACAGGGTCTCTGTCTATTGCCTAGGTTAGGGTGCAATGGCATCATTCTGGGTCACTACAACCTCAACCTTCTGGGCTCAAGAGATCTTCCTACCTTACTCTCCAGAGGACCAGAATTATAGGCACGAGCCACTATACTTGGCCTTACCTGTCAATACACTTTTGTTTTTTCCATGAATGTGGCATAAATGAAATCTATACAGTTTATAATCTTTTGAATGGACTTCTTTCACTTGGCATAATGGCTTTGAGATTTATTGTATTTATAGTTTTTTCTTTTTATTGCTGATTAAAAAAAACTTGTTGGATTTTGCAAGTATTTTCTCTTTTCATTGTCTTAAAGTGTCTTTTGCAGTGGGAAGGTTTTTAATTTTGGTGAAGTTCAATTTATCAAATTTTTCTTTTTATGGATTGCACTTTGCACAGATTGTACTTTTGAGACAGAGTTTTACTATGTCACCCTCAGTAGAGTGATATGATGTCACAGCTCACAGCAACCTCAAACTCTCAGGCTTACGCGATTCTCTTGCTTTAGCCTTCCAAGTAGCTGGGACTACAGCCGCCCGCCACAACGCCCAGCTATTTTTTTATTGTACTTGTCATTATTGTACTTGTTTAACAGGCCCAGTCCAGGTTTGAACCCTCTAGCCCCAGTGTATACGGCTGGTGCCCTAACCACTCAGTATGGTGCCAAGCCAAGATTTATTCTATACTTCTAAAAGTTTTATAGTTTTGTACTTTACATTTATATCTATGATCTATTTTGAATTATATTTTGCATAGGACATAAGGTTTAGGTCATAGTTTATTTATTAATTTTTGTATACAGATGTCCTTTTGCCTAGCATCTTTTGATGAAAAAACCATTTTTTTCTTTACTTAACTGCTTTTGTATCTTTCTCAAAAAGCAATTGGTGTCATTTTGTGGATCTACTTATGGCTTGTCTATTCTCTTTTATTGATATTTATGTTTTTTCTTATCAATACTATATTATCTTGATGACTGTAGCTTTACAGTGAATCTTAAAATCTAACAGTGTAATAACAGTGTAATAGTTGACAGCGTAATTCCTCCCACTTTATTCTTCTTTGTTCAACACTGTTTTAGCTATTCTAGTCCTTTGCCTTTTATTTTTTTTTTATTTAGTTTTAACTTTTTACAGGACATAGGTCAGGGTCCTTGGCTCAGTTGCTAGTGGGGAAGGGGCCATGGCCCCCTTTGCCTTTTCATATAAATTTTATTTTATTTTAATTTTTAATGGGCTGCCTAAGTTATTTATTTTTAAAAATGTATTTGGGGTACTTGTGAAATTTTGTTACATGTACATGAAGCATAGTGATCATGTCAGAGTATTTAGGGTCTCTATCACCTGATTATAACACATTTTGTTAAGTATAGGCACACTACTCTGCTATAAAACATTGATTTTATTCCTTTTAACTTATTGTATATTTGTACCCTATCCTTTTGCCCACTTCTTTTCATCCTCCTCCTCCCTCCCATTCTCCTTCCCCAGTCTGTTGTCTCTCTTTCCACTCTCCACCTCCATGTGATCAAATTTTTTTTGAGCTAGAGTATCACTTTGTCATCCAGGCTCAAGTGCAGTGGTGTGATCAGATTTCACTCTAACTGTAAACTCCTGAGCTCAAGTGATCCTCTCACCTTAGCTGCCAAGTAACTGAGGGTATACGTGTGTGTCACTATACCCAGCTAATTTAAAAAATTATTTTAAGAGATGGGGTGTTGCTATGTTGCTCAGGATAGTCTCAAATTTCTGGTTTCAAGAAATCCTCCTGTATAATCCTCCCAAAGTGCTGTGATTACAGGCATGAACCACCATGCCTAGTCAAATGTATTGATTTCTTCATATAAATCTTAGATACGCTTGTTTATATTTATAAAAAAAATCTTGCTGGGATTTTTAAAGAGAATTGCGTTAAATCAGTAGAATAACTTGATGAAGAATGATATTTTTGTTGTGTTAAGTTTTCAAATGCGTGAATATGGTCTGTCACCATTTCTTTGGGTCTTTTAAAATTTCTTTCAGCAGTATTTTATAGCTTTCAGAATATTGTTTCAGAATATAGTTTCTGTATATGTTTGTTATATTTTATATATAAGTATTTCACTTTTGCAGGAGAGGAGATATATTGGTTTGCTGGGGCTGAAATAATGAAGTTACCATAGACTGGATGGCTTAAATAACACAAAATTATTTTCTCTTAGCTCTGGAAGGTATAGTGTCAAGATGAAGGTGTTAGTAGGGTTGATTTCTTCTGTCTCTCTCCTTGCTTGTAAATGGCCATCTTCTCCCTGTGTTTTCACATGGTTTTCTCTGTGTGTCTGTCTGTATCCTAATCTCTTCTTCTTGTAAGGATAACAGTCATATTGGATAAGGGCCCACTCCAGTGACCTCATTTTACCTCTCTGAAGACCTTATCTCCAAATACAGTCACATTCTGGAGTTAAGACTTACTGACATATGAATTTTGGTGGCAGACACAATTCAGGCCATGACATGAATGGAGGAGGAATGCTATTTTAAATGATTTGCTTTTTAAAATTTTGATTTCCAATTGTATAGTACTGATATCTAGATATGTGGTTTATTTTGTGTGTGTTGACTTTGTATTCTGCAACCTTACTAAACCCAGCATTAGTTCTAAGCAATTTTTTGTAGATTCCTTGGAATTCTGTATATAAACAATCATGTCACCTGTGAAAAGGGGGAGTTTTCTTACTTCCATTCCAGTCCATATGCCTTTTCTTTTGCTTGCCCTAGTGTGTGACTCAGGACTTCCAGTACAGTGTTGAATAGGAGTCGTGAGTTGCTCTGTTCCTAGTTTTAGGAGAAAACATTCAGTCTTTCACCAATAAATATGACAATATATTTATTGTAATCATTGACTAAGCTATATTGAAAGAACAGAGGAAAGATAAGTGCATTATTTGTTGAGTTGGATAGAAATGCTAAAACTTAACCTAACATGACAAGGAATTGTGTACAAACTAACATTTGAAAATGGTAGTACAAGTGTTTTATTTAGAAATATGGGCCGGGTGTAGTGGCTCATGCCTGTAATCCTAGCAACTCTGGGAGGCTGAGGTGGGTGGATTGCCTGAGCTCACAAGTTTGAGACCAGCCTGAGCCAGAGTGAATCCTCATCTCTAAAAATAGCTGGTGTTATGGTGGGTGCCTGTAGTCCCAGCTACTTGGGAGGCTGAGGCAAGAGAATCTCTTAAGCCCAAGAGTTTGAGGTTGCAGTGAGCTGTGATATACCATGACACTCTACCGAGGGCTTCAAAATCAGACTCTGTCTCAGAAAAGAAAAAAAAAAAAAAAAGGATGCAACACCAGAAAAAGCAGTTAAAAGACTTAAAACTAGTTATGTATGGGGAATAGGACCAGGGAGAAGGGAGGTAGGGCTGTTTTTCATTATAATCCTTTTGCTGCTATTTTACTTGATCTCCATATTGCTAAATCCAGTGACGAAAGATCAGGCCTCATTTAACCTGGTTTATCAACAGCCTTTGATCCAGCTAATTATTCCATCCTTCTTGAACCACTGTCTCCACCTCTCACTCACTTAGTTTTCCTTCTACTTCTACTATGTCTAATCTTTCTCACTTTCTTTTACTGGTTGAGCAGATAAGCTCAACGTCTTAATGTTGAAATGATCTAGGACTCAATCCCTGGTAATCTCTTGGATTTATAGGTTAACAAATCTCAAATTTTATAAGCAGGGGGGTCGTTCGAAATCTTGACAAGAAAAATTTTGATCAAGTAGTAAGGAAAAATCTTAAATGCAGAGTGTTTAAGAGAAGTCCATAGATTTGTAAAGTAAAGGTATAGTCCTTTCAAGGATTGTATTTTTATATTACAAATTCCAAGTAAAACCTCATATTTGACCAAACACACAAATCCAAATATAAAGAAATTCTGGTAGAAGTTCTTTTAGTCTTTAAACTAAGAATTCTGTCCTTTGTATACATTTTTCTAGTTATGCACCATGACTTACTGAACTATTAGTTTTGCCTTTTGTGGTTGAAAGATTTTTTTAGATCCATCTGCTGTTTTGAAGAATCTATACTCTCCTTGCAAATATTGACATTTTCTATTTGTATTACAATTGTTTAAAAGTAGTTTCAACCTGTCACAGAAGTTGTTGCTGATTTATTGAAGAGCAGGATTACTTAATCTTGGCACCGTTGGCATTTGCAGCAGGATTAATTTTTTGTTGTTGGAAGCTGTTCTGTCCATGTAGTTTGCTCAGCAGCACCCCCAGCTGCACTAGATGTCAATAGCATCCTTTAGTTGTGACAACTCCAAATATTTCCAGATAGTGCTGAATGTCCAGGAGGGCAAAATCACCCCTGGCTGAGAACCACTGTTGAAAAGAGGGTCAAAGAACAATGACACATAGGAGGCTGGACACACACACACAATATATATATATGGAGAAGGCGAGTGGAACAGAGGAAGCAGATCCGAACATTTCTTTGTTGTCTCTCTCTCTCTCTTTTTTTTTTTTTGGCCTGGGCTGGGTTTGAGCCCACCACCTCTGGCACATGGGGCTGGTGCCCTACTCCTTTGAGCCACAGGTGCTGCCAGTTGTCTCATTTTATTTTTGCCTTCGTTCCAGTCTTTGTCTCCTTGTTATTTAAAGCAGCCCTAGCTCTCTAGAAAGGGCACAACATGGGTCTGTGATGGCAGGGTCTGTGTTTCAGCACCTGCCATTCTTCTTGGGCATCTTCCTTGGGATGCCACAGGTTAAGGGTGATGAGCCAATATCTGGAAAGGATTGATGTCTTCCATGGACATGGAAAGAGCCCTGAAAATTACTGAGATCTATTATGTCTTTCTTTTTTCTCTCCAAGTGTTTCTTTAACCTTTGCTTTCCTGCCCACTATTCCTTTGTGAGTGTTGCTGTGCCTCTATCAGTCTTTGCTAAGGACAATGGCCTGAATCAAGTCTAAATTCTTCATGCCTCCTTGAACACTATAATTAGTCAAAGAATAATGGTATTCTAAGGGGTGGCATGGAGTATAGGATGGCTGATAGCAAATCAGCAGATGTAGGTAGTGATATATCATATTCTTGGCAAGAATTAGTAGTAGATCTTATAAATAATGATAATTATGGTAGTAGCTAATATAAAACAGGCCCTTAGTACATGCCTGCTACTTGTTTTAAGTGTCTTCATGAATTAAATAATGTAATCCTCACAACCCTATGAGTGGGAACTAATTTTATTCCCATATTAGAGATGAAGAAATTAAAGCCCAGAGAGGTCAGAATAGCTTTCCCAAGAGGTAGAGCTATGTTTTGAATTCATGTACTCGGCCTTCAAATTCTCATTTTTGACCCCAGTGATATTTACAAACCCATGGTCATTCTAGAAAATGCCAATGACATTGAGAAAGGGTCCTAGGGAAGTCTGGGGTTGCTTAGCCTTATTTTTATTTGTTTTGTTCTGCGATTGTAATATCTCTAGTGTGATTTCCTCAGGTGCTTCTGTGAGGTCGCTGACAAACATGCAAAGTCATCCAAATGGTGACCAAGACATTATCCTCATGTCTTAGATAAGACATCATTGACACTGGTTCTTCTTCATACACGCATTGAACTGCTTCCACCTTTTACCACACCTCACTCCCCCCCTCTTTTTTTTAAGAGACAGAGTCTCACTTTGTCACCCTTGGTAGAGTGTGATGGTGTCATAGCTCCCAGCAACATCCAGCTCTTGGGCTTAGGCGATTCTCTTGCCTCAGCCTCCCGAGTAGCTGGGACTACAGGCGCCCGCCACAACACCCGGCTATTATTTTTGTTGTTGCAATTTGGCTGGGGCCAAGTTCGAACTCGCCACCCTTGGCATATTGGGCTGGTGCCCTACTCACTGAGCCACAGGTTCCGCCCACCTCACCCTCTTTATGTCCTTTCTCCTATGCTTACACAGATTTATTAATAATTCAGTCCATCCCTATAGTCATTGCCTTGAATATACTTGTAACTTCTTTGCCTCTCAATTCATTGTATAAATTTGGAAAGTCCACAACCCTGTTTAAGTCCAAGGGTCAGTTTTTTCCTCATGGTTTATTTTTTTTTTGGATACAAGGTATTGCTTTGTTGCCTGGGCATGAGGGTAGTGGCATGATCGTAGTTCACTATGATTTCAAACTCCCAGGCTCAAGTGATCCTCCTGCCTCAGCTTCCCAAGTAGCTGGGACTACAGGTGTGTGTCACCATGCCCTACTAATTTTTCTATTTTTTATAGACATGGGATCTCATTATGTTAATCAGGCTGGTCTCGAACTCCTGACTTCAAGTGATTTTCCTCCTTCAGTGTCCCAAAGTGCTAGGTTTACAGGTGTGAGCCACCACACCCAACCTTTAAAGTCTATCTTGTTCAATATTATTATTGTTAGGTTTTTTTTTTAAGACAGAGACTCCCTCTATTGCCCCAGGCTAGAGTGCCATGGCATCTGCCTAGCTCACAGCAACTTCAAACTCTTGGGTTCAAGAGATATTCCTGCCTCAGCATCCTAAGTAGCTGGGATTATAGGTGCCTACCACAACACAGCTAATTTTTCTATTTTTAGTAGAGACAGGGTTGTCACTTTTGTTAAGGCTGGTCTCCCGAGCTCAAATGATCTTCTAGTCTTGGCCTCCCAGAGTGCTAGGATTATAAGCATGAGCCATTGTGACTGGCCCTGTTCAATGTTATTTATGTTAGTATTAGCCAGACACACAGGCATACCTTAAAATATTGCATGTTCAGTTCCAGACCGTTGCAATAAAGTAAATATCACAATAAAATAAGTTACACAAATTTTTTGGTTTCTCAGTGCATATAAAAATTAAAAGTTATAGGCTGGGCACAGTGGCTCTAGCCTGTAATCCTAACACTTTGGGAGGTTGAGGTGGGTGATGGTTAATTAAGTCCTGCAGGGAAAAGGTGGCTTAAGTCCTTACTTGCCTACTGAGTTCCTATTTTGTTTAATTTTTTGGTCTCTTAAGAATTTCTTACTTTCAATTCATTTCAATAATAATCTTAAAAATAGTTTGTAAGTATTGCATGAAGTTGTTTTAGTTGAGAGAGTTTTTATAAGGTTCATAGTCACACAAACTGCTAGAAACAGAATCCTCCCCAGTTTCTTTTGTAATTACATTAACTAGAAATGTATGAATGAATAATTTGGTATATATTGTATTGAAGCAAATTTTTAAAAAATTTACTTTCATTCACCTTAAGAATGAACAGCCCTTGATCAATTTATCGATTTATTTCTTGTCAACCATGTAGATTCCATTCCCAACCCCGATTCTTCCAGAATCCTCCTTGTGCCTTCTAACTGTCCTCTTCAGGCTCAGTCCAGACTTTGATCTGCCTGATCACTAGCCAAGACTCTTGAGATGCTAACACCAGCAGTCGGATACAACTCAATTTCTTCTCAGAACCTACTTTAGAAAATACCCTCTGGTCCAGATTTCCTTCCACCAGTGGCCCCAGCAGGATATAGTGAGCACAGTCTTTGGGCTCTTCCGTGGGCTGGTAGCCCAGTTCCACTTGCCCCTGCTGCAGCCGGTATTTTCCTCCATCATCAACGCCCGTCAGCACCGCTACCCGGATAACTTTCTGTGGTCTGTCCAGAATTACTCTCAAATGATTTCCTTCTAAAGGATCCAAGGTAGAGTAACCCTCCTCATTCAGAATATAAGCATATTGTGGAACGACATTCGATATTGTTTCCATGTCTGTGAGGACAGTAGCAAGGGGGTTGTCTGGTTCACCCAGTACTTTGTCCTTCTCCACAGGAAAGCAGCTGTCTTTGACCACAGAATAATTGCCCATAGGATGCAAGACAGAGGGAGTGAAACGGATTGGAACATTTTGGGCCAAGAGAAGCTGGAATTCAGAGAGAAGCAAATCAGTAGGAGTGTCCTTAAGGAAGAGGAGGAAGAAAGAGGTCAAGCGGGAGAGGTCACTGGTGCGGAAAACTTTCCCTGAGACATTCAGGCTGGAGAACTCCAGGATCACCCAATATAATTCTTTCCAGGCTGATAATACGGAATAGATGAAAGAAATACACTTGGGGGTGCACTGTATGTTATCTTCCATCAATAGGAAGTATTCAGAGAGGTTGATAGCAAAGTTCATGAGGAGGGCATAATCTACCTTCTGCCTGAAGTAAAGTTCTTCACAGGGTGAGGTGTGATTAGCATCACTCAGCTCTCTCTGAAGAGGAGAGCCACTGAGGCGGCCATGGATCACCAGCAGCTCCCCAGCCTCAATATGTGGTGCAAAGAGCTTTGAAATATTGGCAGCTGTTTGGTTGAGCCATTTAGGGTCAGGATCTGACAGGTGGACCAGCACCACGAAATAATTTGGCTCAGTTTCTGAAGATTCTTGGAACAAGGTCTGCAGAGTGTCCAACAGGTAGCTCCCCTGAGGACGTTGCACTGAGGAAATCCCCACAGTCAGCAGTTCTGCAGGAAGACAGGGGAGCCTTTAGCACTTCAGGATGGCAATGAGTTCCTGGGACTCTCCTCCCAGATCTTCTCCTTATGCCAATACCTGTGACAATTCACATTTCTTTTTTTCTGGGAACATGCAGTCCAGCTAAGAGGTTAATATCTACCCAATCAGGAGTTGTGAAGTGGAGTTACTGATCAATGCTTTGAATGGCTAGTGGGGGGGAGCTTTCTGAAGGGTCAGGCTCTCTCTCATGGGGAAGGCCACAGGGTAGCAAAGGCAAATTTGCAGGCATGGCAAATTATCTTAGTCTGGATCAACCAGGCCTGGATCAGAGGATCTCCAAGGGCCTATGGACACCCAAGGGTCTGGCAGGCCAAGTCCACACCACCCCCTTTTCCTTCTGCCCAGTGCTTTTTCCCATGGTTCCTGTGTCCCTCTCCCTGAGGGCCTGCTGTGAATTAGCTTCATGTGGGACACTTCCTCCCATGTACTCACTCTTTCGCTGGGGATGGGTTCCAACCAGGAATTTGTAGTTCGCATATTGGAGTAAAGGGGACTTTTTCTGCAACTTCTTGAAAGTTTCCAGATGGTTCTTCCTTTCAGAGCTGATTTGTTTTTGAGCTAACTCCAAAACCATTTCTTTCTTTTCTTTCTGAAGATAAGATACATGTGAGCCTGAGGTTTGACAACTAAGGAGCAGACCCCCTCCCCCCCTTTTTAGGGCAGGTGGACAAACCCCAGCACCCAGTCACCAGCCAGGCTGAGTGTCAGGGCTCAGTTAACTGCTCTCCCCGCCTTATCTGAGAACACAGAGGTCTCTGGCAGACTCATCACGAGTCAGGGAGGTCAGCTTCCCAGGTTTGGGTGAGATGTATGTGGGAAGGTCCTAGGCTTAGGTAGAGTAAGAATTTGCCTGCCCCTGTCATGGCCCACCTCTAATTTTTCTTGCCAATGTCAGTCCAACCAATGTCATCTAACTCAGCTTAGGCCTGTGATGGGTCCTCTGAGACGTGCTGAAGACCAATACCTCGTCCTGTCTTTAAGGAACGTGCACACAGTGCCCAGATTCTGATGTCCTTTCTTTTTCTTGAATCTGACCATGAGTATATATATTACTGAACCACTTCCTCACATCTGGCCTGTGCTTTGGTCTAACTGATCTAAGTCATTTTAGAAAAAAATGTGGATTCCAAAACTTTGCTATGACCTATGTGGGATTTGGTCTTCTCCCTTGCAAACTATGTTCACTTGGGGATGTACTTCAAATCCCTTCATGTAAGAAAAGAGGAGAATAACATCTCTGGTGCCAGGCCCTGGTTAGGAGGTGGGCAGAACCCAGGCGGTCCTCACTGCCTGCTGGTCCTGCCAGTCAGCCTGGTCCTCTAGATGCGTGTGCCTTGCTTTCTCCACACTTTAAATGCCCTCTCTTCATCTCTGTCCCTATTCAAATACCATACATATTTCAAAGCTGGTTCATATTTTCTCTCTGACACTTCTGGTTCTTCAAGTGTTCTACCAGAGAACTCCTTATGATGAGACTAGCATTTCGCGTAATTGAGATATTTCCCCTGCACTGTATGATTGACAAGTGCTCCACTGTGGATCTTTAATACTCACCAATGATACACTGTGCTCAGCATCTTCTTCTTTATCCTCTTGGAAAATGAAGGCCAGGATGGCTAAGGACACAGCAATTATGATATATCTCCATGGGTAATAGCGCATAATGCTGGGGCTGGGAACTGCTCTGTATAGAAATGTGAGCCAGTTATGGATCCCGAGTGCCTCCTGCTCGGAGAGCATAGGGATATTTCCTTTTGCCTAGAAGCCTGCCACTTCACTGCTTACATCTCTTCCTGGATACCACTGCCTAATTATTCCCGTAACCTTTTCCCTCCGAGATCAAACCTTCCCTCCTGCTTGTAGATATCTAAGGTAAGAGGAAGGCCAAAGAGTTTCTGTTCAGCCTCTTTTCCCCTCCCTCAGTTTCCAAGTGAAATTGGAGGTGCTACCTTCATTTATCTTTGTTGGAGTAGAGATCCAGAGAGGATGGGTTGCCAAGAAGAGTAAATCAAAGATTAGGTGTTACGTTCTTCCCCAAACTTTGAACTCAAGCCAAAGACTCCTTTTGGAGTTTTTTTGACCAGTAAATTTGGTCTTGTCTATTAGTTCCTCATTTACTTTGTGTCTGATCCTTTTTAGGATTGTGCTAGGCAGATATTCAAGGTTTAGAATCACGTCAGAAGGACAGAGGGAAACGCTTGTTAGCATATCTCCCCCATGCTAGACTGGTAAGAAAGTGACAAGAAATTTCGAATTATGTGCAAGTCTTCACCATATTTGAAGTGTTATATCTACTGAAGTCTTTTTTGTCTAACAGAAAATGTGGCTTGAAGGTTTGTCAGAGAGCAGGGGGGTTCTCTGAAATCTGGGAGAAAAAAATGTTAATGAAGGATGGGGTCCCAGAGTGGCTCCTTTGAAATAGCTGAAACTAGTCACCCCTCCCAGGAGACCCTGCCTGACAACCATTGTTCACTCTGAATAGGGGCCTCTAATCACTATGGCCTCACCTCATGCACCTGTATCTGGGTGTGATGGGGATAGAGTTTCAAAACCAGCTTTGCAGTTTATCTTGAAACTCCCAAATTTATAAATTAACAGTCAGTTTGAATCCAGTAGACAAGGATGGGGTTTGAACGATCTCCAATTCTTCTGCACACCTCCCTCCCCAGGCTGCTGCCATACTCTGATGCTGGGGTGTGGGGGGGGTAATCTGGTCTCTTAGTCACCACAAATTGGTCCTTAAATCTCTCTTTCTCTCTTGGGCTCATGACTGCCAGTGGGCCTCTGAAATTCCTTCCTTCCTTCCTTCCCCCCCCTTCCTCCTTCTTTTTTTTTTTTTTGAGACAGAGTCTTGCTCTGTTGCCTGGGCTAGAGTGCAGTGGCATTGTCATAGCTCACAGCAACACTGATTGCTGGGCTCAGGTGATACTCCCACTTCAGGCTCCCAAGGAACTGGGACTATGGCTGTTGAGCTGTCATGCCTGGCTAATTTTTCTATTTTGCATAGAGCCAAGGTCTTGCTATATTGCTCAGGCTGGTCTTGAAATCCTGGGCTCAAGCAACCTCCTGCCTTGGCCTCTGCAAGTTCTGGGATTACAGGCATGAGCCACTATGCCCGGCCTATTTGTTCTTTTTCACTACTGAGAGTGTATTTTCTGTTCTTCCTCTGTACACTGACAATTGTACTTTGAGTAGTGTTGTTTTGACAAGGCTATGTATTCAAACCTATAGGCTTTCATCTACTTAGAGACAGCTTCTTTGCACCCAAACTCTTTTGAATCTTTCTCTTCCAGTTTTTCCTTTCTCTTTCTCCTCCTTTTTCTTTTCTAGGAACTAATCAATCAATCAACAATTGTTAAAAGATTTATATTAAAGTTAAGATAGAGAAGATTAAGAACAAAATTTTTGCATTAAAAATTAGGTGTAATTCTGATAAAGTTTAATTTTTTTTATGGTCAGGAATTTTTGGTCCTATTAAGAAATGTCATGTACTACAAGGTTGCAAACGTCACTTACATTTTCTTCTAGAAGCTTTATAGAAGTGGCTTTTACTTTTAAGTCTATGGTTCATCTCAAATTAATCTATGTGTATGAAATGGGGGAGGGGTTGAGGTGATTGTTTTGCACTGATATCCAGTTGTTTCAGCAGCATTTGTGGAAAAGATTTTTCCTTACCCTTTGAATTGCTTTAGTACCTTTTCAGAATCAATTCCCTGTGTAAGCTTGGAGCTATTTTTATCCTTTTTAGCTGCATTGATCTATCTTTACTTTTGCACATTGTCTTCCTTCCCTCATTGTGAGGTCATAATGATGCTCTCCTGGGTAGTCTTCCTGCAGGTATGTAGGATGGATTTTTGTGCAGAATATGAATTAGGGTTCCAATCATTATTTTTCCCATGTGGATGGTCATGCATCCTTGCACTATTTATTAAAACTAACATTCTTCTGGTGGAGCCTGTGGTTCAGTGAGTAGGGTGCTGGCCCTGTATACCGAGGTTGGTGGGTTCGAGCCTGGCCCCAGCAAAACTGCAACAAAAAAATAGCTGGGCATTGTGGTGGGCAGCTGTAGTCCCAGCCACTTGGGAAGCTGAGGCAAGAGAAATCACTTAAACCCAAGAGTTTGAGGTTGCTGTGAGCTGTGATGCCACAGCACTCTACCGAGGGCAACATACCGAGACTCTGTCTCAAAAAATAAGTAAATAAATAAAAAAAAAATAAATAAAGACCTTTGTTCTATGAAGTTTGGATTTGGTCCAGGGGCCATATCTCAGGATCTGGAGGGCCACATGTGGCCTTAAGGCAGCAGTTTCCTCTAAACCATGCCATTTTGAGGAGAGTAATTTCTTGTTAATTCTTTTTCTTTATTTAAAAAACAGCTTTATTTAAATATAATTCATATGCCATTTTAAGTGTACAGTTTATTGGGGTTTGATAAATGCATACAATTTTTTAACAGCCAAAGGATAAAAGGTGGTTCTATCACACTAAAATGTTCTTTTGTGTGGCTGGGTGTGGTGACTCATGCCTGTAATCCGAGCACTCTGGGAGGCTGAGGCGGGTGGATCGCTTGAGATCACCAGTTCGAGAGCAGCCTGAGCAAGAGCCAGACCCGGTGTCCAAAAAATAGCCAGGCGTTGTGGCGGTTGCCTGTAGTTCCAGCTATTTGGGAGACTGAGGCAAAGGAATCTTGAGCCCAAGAGTTTGAGGTTGCTGTGTGTCATGACCCCATCCCATGGCACTCTACCAGGGGCGAGAAAGTGGGACTCTGTCTTAAAAAAAAAAAAAAGTTCCTTTGTGGCACTTTCAAGTCAATTCCTCCCTCCCCACCACTTCTGGTCCCAGGAAAACACTAATATGCTTTCTATCACTGTAGTTTGCATTTTCTAGAATTTAATGCACATGGAATCGTACAGCATGTAGCTATGTGTGTGGTGACCTTTTTTACTTAGCACAATGCTTCTGAGATTCCTCCATGTTGGTGCACATATCAGCAGTTTGTTTCCTTTTATTACCCAGGTAGCATTCTATTGTGTGGTTAGACTATGTATTTATCTGTTCATGACTTTTAATGAACACTTAAGTTGTTTCAGCTTTTGCTTATGCTGAATAAAGCTGCAATGAAAATTCATGTGCAGGGGGGGTGGAGACAAGATGGCTGACTGAAGCCAGCTTTCCACAGAGGCTCCCGTCCAGAAGGAGAGTTAAAGGACAGAAATTTAGGGAGCAACCTGGTGGATTAGAGCTGCATCAAGAGAGAAGGTTGAAGAATGCACATCAACCTCGCTGACGCAAGCTGCGACCCCAAGGATACAAACAAAAGGTACAAAATCCATCACCAAGTGGACAGGAGTCCCCTCCCCCATAAGAATGGCTCAGAGTACCCCACAAACAAACAAGCAGTGTTCAAAGTTCCTCCCACTACACTCCATGGGAGAGAACCTCTAAAAACTGGACCTACCTCCCCTACTAGGGTGCCATGGCATTTTCCTGCCAGGCATAAAACTGTATAAAACTGTATATATTCTCTACCTGCAACTCTGGGCTCCTAGCACTCCCCTCCACTCTCACTCTGAGGTCTGGAGGCCTGTCCCCCAGGAGTCCAGATATTTGGGTGATTTTTGAGGGGTGTGGACAGGGCCTAAACTGCCGCTGGTCAGTGCTGACTCTGGGGCATGGGAGTGAGGAGAGGACAGTCAGCTGAGAGGGAACCACAATGGAGTGTCGGTGCCCCAAGGTACAGAGCAACAGCCATCTTTTAGCAATAAGAGGGCTCACTCCTGGATATTCTGAAGCCACACCCCCTGTCTCCCTGGGTAACCAGAGGAGGCCGGGCATCTACTCAGGTGGCAAACACCATGGAACAGATCTGGGATGGAAATGCAGGCAACTTGAGTAAAGGGTTTGCCTGAGGTGGTACTGGCCTGGGTGGAGTGCAGGGACTAGAAACGCATACGCAGAGCCGGGAAGTTCCCAGGGCAGGGTTGAACCAGAGGACCGCTTTACTAAGCCTAAGATGCACCCATCCCTCAGGGGATCGTCAGCCTATAGACAAAGGAAGACAGGAGGCTAGAACTGACAGGTTACTGAATACAAACCTGCAGGAGCAAAGACAGGGCCTGAGGCGCAGGCTCTGGGAACTCAAAACAGCTTCTCTTTTGCAGAGGAATTTAACAGGGACAGAAACAAATTCCCACAAAGTTGTTCTGTTCTGTTCTGTTCTGTCAGTAACATCCATCAGGGGCGGGGCTGGAACTGAGTTAACTCCCCCCAGCCTCCATCAAGCACCCGAGGTTGTCAGGCCTCACCTCCCCCTGCTAGATAGAGGCAGAGCACAGTGGCCTGGCTGAGCAGAAATAGATTTCCTTGTGATTCAGGCAGGTGCAAACCCCTGGAGTATCTGTTCACTACAGGCAACTGGGTCAGCCAACTGTGGGGCTATCAGTGACTGGGCGTGACAGAGGTGCGAGGTGGGGAAGGAGGCATCAACCTTCCCAGAATGATCTATTTGCTGGGTGGGTCCTCCTGACTCCATGGAGCACTGGAGCAAGCCATATCAGAGTAGTCACCAGACCCCTGTGATCCAGACCTTTTAAACTCTCCCACCTCAGACAGTTGCTGGCTGAGACAATTGATTTGGACCTTTTGAACTGAGCCAATCATCAGAGGACTATTCAGGTGGTGCTCTGGGTGTGTGGTTGTAGGAAGGTTTAATTTTCCTTTTCCCATTGTTGCCTGTTGGGGGCAGGGTGACTTAATTGCTGGTATTTCTCCACAGCTGAGACTTCAACCCAGAGTAACTGTTTCACTAGGCTTGAACAGAGACCAGCTGAAAACAAGACAGTACCACTTAGCCCCACCACACCAAACAGGTCCTCAGTTTCTCAGGCCATAGCACTGTACTGGTCCTCGACAAAACTTCAGGGGAAAAATCAAACAGTGTAAAACAATCACGGGGCAAAATCAGTGGAAAAACTCTGGTAACATGAATAACCAGAATAGATCAACCCCCCCCCAAGGAAAGATATGGCAGATGTAACTGAAGATCCTAGACATAAACAGCTGACCAAGATGTCAGAAATCGAATTCAGAACTTGGATTGCTAACAAGATTAATAAAATGGAGGAAAATTTGGAATTAGAAATTCCAGCAGCATTTCAAAGTTTAAAATTAGAAATTCAAGGAAAAATTCAAAAGTTTTCTCAATTTAAAGACAAAACCACCAAAGATTTTGACACATTGAAGCAAGAATTTGCAGCCCTCAAAGATCTGAAAAATACAGTAGAATTCCTCAGGAAACAGAGTGGAGCAAGCAGAAGAAAGGATTTCTGACATTGAAGACAAAGCCTTAGAACATTCCCAAACTCTCAAAGAGGAAGAAAAATGGAGAGCAAAAACGAATCATTCTCTCAGAGAGCTCTGGGATAATTTGAAGAAAAAATATCCACCTCATTGGAATCCCTGAAAGTGATGAAATGGCCTCGCTAGGCACAGAGGCCCTTCTCCATGAAATTATGAAAGAGAATTTTCCAGACATGCCAAGAGATTCTGAAATTCAGATAGGAGACAGTTTCAGAACCCCAGCACAACTCAATCCCAATAAGACATCCCCAAGGCATATCATAATTAACTTCAATAAAGTTAATATGAAGGAGAAAATTCTGAAAGCAGCCAGACAGAAGAAATCCATTACCTATAAAGGGAAGAATATTAGAATGACTGCAGATCTCTCTGCTGAAACTTTTCAAGCCAGAAAAAGGTGGTCATCGACTTTTAATCTCCTAAAGCAAAATAACTTTCAACCCTGGATCCTGTATCCAGCTAAACTGAGTTTTATTTATGATGGAGAAATTAAATACTTTAATGACATTCGTATGTTGAAGAAATTTGACATAACCAAACCAGCTCTTCAGGATATTCTCAGACCTATCCTCCACAATGAGCAGCCCAATCCTCTACCACAAAAGTAAACTCACTCAGAAACTTTTGATCAAACACCAACTTCCACAGTGGCAAAATGATTAAAAATGTCCACTGGACTTTTGAAAAACTTGATACCAAAAATTTTACCAGACTTATCAATATTCTCCATTAATGTGAATGGCTTAAACTGTCCTCTAAAGAGGCACAGGTTAGCTGACTG
>CAUYPK010053336.1:0-25531 GCA_963574355.1 Loris lydekkerianus | reverse complement strand
AGGGCATCTTACAAGAGCATATGTGAAATTTGATGAATGTGGAATGTAAATATCTTAGCATGGTAACTAAGAAAATGCCAGGAAGGCTATGTTAACCAGTGTGATGAAAATATGTCAAACGGTCTGTGAAGCTAGTGTATGATGCCCCATGATCATATCAATGTACACAGCTATGATTTAATAATAAAAAAAAAAAAAAGACAAGGGCATGCTACCAATGTCATCTCACCAGGGACGCCCCTGGGTCTCTGTTTCCCCCAGATCACTCCCTTTCTTTTATCCCAGCAGCCTCTAGGAGTGGCTCTTTTGTTACTACCATCTGGGGTTTACCACCAGGCTCTCTCTTTCCCCTTGTCCATATGGAACAGAACACGACGTCTCTCTACCTTCCTGATACAGAAAGAAAGCCCAGGGCCTTTCTGAAGTTTTTATTCATGCTTTGTTTTTATCTTTTTAATGGAAGACAGGGAAAACAGGGATTAAAGTAAGCCCCTTTTCATTTTCTCCCAACTCCATTTTACCCAAACCTAAGAGGAAAACAGGTATATATGTAGAATTGTGTCTTTGAGTATACAAATAATAAAGATTCACTCTCCTCTCAAAAAACACCAAAAACCAACTTCAGATGATCCTCGGCATTCCACAAGCTAAACTAGTGTAGGCTAAAAAAGAGAGAAAATAGCAGGAAATGAAAGAAACAATGAATTAGTATCTGGGGAAAGGGGTAATTGATGCCAAGGGAAAGAAGTGTGGCTGAAGGTGCTGTCACAGTACATGGCCGACTGGGAGGACCCTAGCAGGAGTGCCCACGGTCACTATGTTTTCTCCTCACCATATTTCTGCTTCCCAGATCACCAAAGATTAGGTGCAGTTGGGAAACAAGGGGAAAAGTAGCCTTACAGGGTTTGAGTCAGAGGGATGGGTGATTACCTGAAGCCACGGAGAGAAGAGGAGGAGTTCTCATGGCCACTCAGACTGCATGCTGTGGTGTTCATTTCCCAAGGCCCTTTGTATGCAAGGGTCAGACTGAAGTAATACAGAAAATCTTCCATATCCCTTTACAGTATGGCTCCTATCTGGAACCCCTCACTAGGACCTATTTCACAAAGGACAGTCACTAGCCATGGTGTCATACTATTCCATCAAGAGCAATGATCTGAATATCCTGGAAGAAGGAAATCCTCAGAATTCACATATACAAAATTATTTTAAAGAA
The DNA here is from genome assembly GCA_963574355.1 of Loris lydekkerianus. Lineage (NCBI taxonomy): Eukaryota > Metazoa > Chordata > Mammalia > Primates > Lorisidae > Loris > Loris lydekkerianus. Next base: position 24,315 of record CAUYPK010053336.1, on the reverse strand, counting down.
CTGGTACTAAATAAAAAATGAAGTCAGCATGCTTCATTTTTTTTGAAATGTGCATCAGCATGTCTTCTCTTCTTATTTTATTCTTCTTTGATTCCAAGAAGAAAGGGGGAAGGGCCAGAAGACACCTAACAGAGCTGGACAATGGACTGACTGACTTGGCCATGACCAAGGAAACCACAGCTGAGCTGGGGGGTCGGGAGGGCTGTGACCTTACAGATGCACCCTGATGTTGCCCATGGATGAAGAAAAAACACACACTCCCTAGTAACCAGTCACATTTCACCACAGACTAGTTAGTCACCCTTTCAGTTCCTGCTGTGAATCTCTCCCCTCACATTGTGCCTGTTCCCTATATCCAGTTACAGCCCTCAATGATCATCCTTGCCCACCACCCTAATTGTCCTAAAATTTTCTACCCTTTCCCACTCCCTATTCAAAGCTTCCCTAACTCACAGGGGGCAGTGTTGGGTATTATTCTCAACAGCTGAGCACAGCAATTCACACCAAGGAGTCAAAGAGGTTTAATGGTGGGTCCATCTGAATGGAAAGAGAGGGTTGCTATGCATGTGAAGTGGCCTTCAGGATTCCAGGACTGCCTCAGTTCACACTAAGTTCCTCCCTAAATTCACCAGAAAGCCCTCCTTACACATTTGCCTCTTCAGGCACTCCAAGAGCTTGTGATCAGCTTGTGATCCCTCTGAAAAAAAAAAATAAAAAATAAAAGAGGATCTTTCTTTAAGTTTTCTGCACATATTTTACATGTGTCATTATCTAGTCATAGAAAAATTGATATTAATGATGTCCATCCACTTAATACAGACCTGTATCTAATAGCTGTGATGATTTTATATTCTTTTCTGCATTTTGTAACTATGGGGATATTATAATGGCTATAATAAAGATGATGTGAGAATATAATTTAAAAACACAAAAAAGGAGAAAAGAGGGAGAGGTGGGAATCAAGAGAGTAGAAGAAAAACCTTTGTTTTCCCCATCCTCACAATCCAGCAGAGTGGTGTGGCACTCTCCATCGCAGCCCAGCCAGGCTGAGTCTCACTTTTAGTCATAGTATACACATACACATACATATGTACACTTTATGGATATGCACCAAATACATGTGAGAGGTACCAAGTTATGCAACTGATTGAACTAAATGTGCTTCTTATAAAGTGAATGCTGGTATTTATAAAATGGAGTGAATATCTTATGTTAAATTGTCTTTGGAACTATCAGTGACATTCACATTTAGAAGTACCATTTTTTAAAAAGTATACTGCCTGGAACTTCTGGATAGCTGGACATGTGCAGGATCCCAGAGGGTGGTGCACCCAGGGAGAGTAGGCGAGCTCTGTTCCCCTACTCCCCAATCAAAAAAATATTTTTAATTATTAAAAAAACAAACAAAAAAAAGCCTGAATTACCTTATAAATTACCTTATAAATGTTTTAGAAATAGTCAGCTATTTATAATACATTTCCTTATCCATAAATAAGAATGAGATCATTGTCCCATGAAAAAAGGAAAACCTCAAAACCTCAAACCATCTTATCCCCACTTAAACTCAATCTCACCCTTCAGCATGTTAATTCCCAGAACTATGTTCTCCCCCAGACTCTACAAAATCAGGATGACTGATTCCTTAGGAAACATCAAGAATTTGGAGAGCTAAGCTTCTGTCAATTGGCAATGACAGCTTTCAATCAGCTCCTTGAATTATTCAGGTGGGGAGAGGACTGAAGGCATCTCTATTTCCAAAAGCCATAGTGCCAAGTTAACAGGAAGATTATAAGGCATTTGTGAAACAAGCTCTCAGACCATAGTCTTCAGCCTTTCTTGAAATCTGCTTATAAAAGAAGGACCAAGTGAAACTTTGATATTTAAATCAAGGCACAACTAAGGGGCAGGTTTGCAAAATCAATTGTGCAGCTTTTATACTCACTGCACATTCACCACATATGTCCTTTATTACACAGTGGAAAACCATTAAATGCACAGTAGTTTTGCCAAGTGGCATTATGCATTTAACAGCTTTATTCATTTAACAGCTCCAACTCTCATTATATTTTGCCATGTGGTACATGGGATTTTATGCATTTAACAGTTTAAGAAGGCTCCACGGTATTTTCTTTTCATGTACTATGGTTGGACATCCTGTCTTAGCAAGCTGTATTTCACTGATTTCATTGATGAGAGAAAGTCAGAGTAATATGGAAAAATTAGTACAGCAAAATTGAAAAGAAAAACAAACATTAAAACATTTTTAAAGTTCCCTGATACTCTCCTCCTCTTCCTTTATCAACATTTGAAAATAACCTACATCAGGTTACTCATTTGAAATTTTTTTAAGTTTTCAAAATAATTTTTATTGAAAATGTCCTTGCTTAATAGAAATACAAAACTCATTAGCTTCTTTTCTTTATAGCACACAACAGATCTGTTAGGGAGATGATAGACCATTTTACCATTTACATATGTAAGGATGAAAATATTTGTCATGCAAGGCCACAGAGGAAATGAAGCTCAGAATCAAAGGACTCTCAAAATTCTGCTTTAACTAACTTGTGTTTCCTCCCTACTGTGTTAGTTTTTCACCCTAAGAATAAATAAGTAAGCACCTCAAACTAACCAGGATTTCAGGATTGGGCAAAAGTCCCTTTTAAAAGAACTGAAGCAGATAGTAGATCCCATCAACTGTTGCTGCTTTCAGAAATAAAAAATCTAAGCATCTGTCGGCTCTTTTCCCTAGAGCATTGCATTCCCCACAATCCCAGCTCTCTGAAAAATTGTACTGGATAAGCTTCTATGTTTTTCTGTTAAAAGATTTTAGCACTTACTCTGCACTCCCCTCGTGTATTTCCTCCTGGAAAAACAACTGTATTCTGTACATAAAAGAAACACCTGACATTGAAAGGTGTCTCTGGGGCTGGGGAAAAGTGGTTATTATAATAAAGTCAGCCATTTCCCTGGTGTAAACAGGAGACGATGATACCTGGCTAAAACATGGTCTCAGAAAGGTGCTGTTATGTACATTCCATGTTTTGTTCAAATACTAAAAAACAAACAAGGAAAAATGAAACCCACGACAGAAGGGTAAACAAAAGAGTATACAGCAGTGCTTAGAATAGTTCTAAGGAGAAAAATCACTCAAGGCTGATTCTTTTCTGAAAAAAAACTTTTTAAAAGAAAAAAGCTGAGGTTTTGGCTTACTCTCTATTTTGAACTCCAGTGGGAATAAAAGCAATCCATAGAGCAAAAAGCAGAACATGACAGGTTCCCTGGAGAATATTATTGTTATTATTATTATAGGAACAGATGTATTTTTATTGGTGGGAGGAGGAGAAGGGTCTAATTCCAGCCCTCAATTTTGCTCTTTTAAAAACCACTCACCTGACTTTTATTTGCAGCCACTTTGGCAAACAGGGCTTGAGACACCTTGGCCCTTTTCATCTCCTGTTGGATCTCGTCATAAATGGCAGCTGTGATGTTGACGTTGGCGCCGTCCACCTTAATAGGGAGGTCTGTTGTCGGTGTCGAGGTTTTGGCCTACCAAGAGACCATGAAAATAATAATTTAAAAAGTGCTGCATTCAGCCCAGCCATCTGTGCAGAAATTATCAAAGGATTTCAGTCAGCTGATGCCAAACTGCATTAGCTACAGAGGGACACTTCCTGTCCATTATTCTAATCAGGTTAATTGTGATTGGAAATAATTGCATTGCATTCCTATAGGACATGCAGAATGCTGTCAACTCTGCTCCCTCACAGTGTCCTGGATGGTTCACAGGTAGGATGGCTACCCTGGACACCGAACTATAAGCAATCATCTAACTGAAAACAAACATGCAGAGCAAACACACACTCACCTTTTTCTTTCTCAAAGTGTCACACCTTAGAGGAAGAACCAATTCTTCCAGAAAAAATGAGTAAATGGGTAGAGGTCTCTAAATAATAAATTATTACTCAATTTAATGCACTCCCCTGAGTCTCTCTCATTCTTTATTAAAGCTTTATGTATGTCATTCGAGTATGTATGGTTTATCATCATTATGCTACCCAGACAGTCACCTAATTTCACCTAGGAAATCAGTGGAAATGAAACAAAATTTCATTTCATAAAACTAGGCTTCAGAATGCCTTTGATGTGCCGTTTTCATTTTCTTAAACTCATATTGTGGTTTTATGTATTCTGCCGTGCTCGTTTTAATTGAATGATTTCCCATCAGCTTCGGAGACAAATGAAGGACAATATAGAAGGTGTCTGTACTTCTTGGGGTTAGGATAACCCTAAAACGTTTGAATCTACTCGATCAAAAAGATGGTCCAGGCCCCAAAATGCATTGCTGATGTCTAATGGGAAGAGGCTGAGCCACTTTCTTAGAAGCCCTGGCAGCAGATCTCCAGGAAAAGACAGCCCTGAACCCTGGGCACTACCAGTTGAAACTGGATTTTTTCTTTTCATTCCCAACCACCCTACAATCGCAAACCAAGGGATTTGTCACAATTTTCCTCCATGAATGCCCTGACTGTTCTCCACTGGATCCAACAATCCACAGGTCTGAAGAAAGACATAAGATGCAGTTTGGACATTATGTGATCAATGATGTCCAGAGGGTGAACTTAGGGCCCTAAATTTCCATGAAGGCCTGGCTTCCTAAGGGTGCTCAGTGACTCTGGCCATTCTCCTTCAACCTCCCTCTCTCATACTATTTTGTAATTACCATGAGTGAATAAATATAATTTGTGGGGTACTTTTTATGAGCCAAGTACTCTAGAAAGTGTTTTAACTTCCGTTACCTCGTTTAATTCTTCTAAGAACCTCCAACCCAGTGAGTTAGACATTATTGTTATCACTTCATAAATGAAGAAATTGAAATAAAAGAGGCTTTAACCTACTGGAAGAACATGCAGCAGAAAGTGAAGGCACCACAGTCTGAACTCAAGTCTTTCAGGCTCCATAGCATGGACTCAGGACCACTGCTCATCACCATCCCTCAAATCTCCAGCTCACTCTGGGTGCTGTTTTTACGGGAATACCCTTTCTTGCTAGGTTGGGGCATTCCCATAATAATCCAGTTCTCTTGTCATTCTTTCCAAGAAACTACTCTTTCTTCTCAGTTTCTTTCCCTGCTAAGTGAATATTTCAGTGTATCATTTCTGCCTTTCTCAACTAGGTTTTCTTCACTGGCCTTGGGGTTAGGATAAGGTAACTGTCTGACCTAACAAGTCAGACCTTCTCTAGAACCCTGAGGGCTAAAGCTAAACCGAAACTCCTCAAGGAACCACAATATATAGCTGAGAGCTCAGGTTCTGGGATCAGAGTAACTTAGACTTCAAATCCTAGCTCTACCATTCAGCCAAATTAAATAGGTTTTAACTTAATACAAGGCATTTAGCCTATCCAAACCTCACTTTCCTCAGCAGTAAAATAGGGACAATACTAGAAAATGTTGATGACTGAATTCGTGCAAAATGCTCACAACACCTGATGCACAATGAGGCCTTTAACAAATGATGGTTCCTATCCCGGCATGGTTGCTTTGTTATCATTAAGCATACCAAGAAATACTAGCCAACTGAAGAATTATGAGCAAAACTTGGAGGTTTAATTTCAAATTTGAAATTTCTTCAATTTTTTTTTAGCCACCAATGCTGAAGTACCAATGGGGTCTGGAAGGTAATCTCCCTGAATCTACTTAGGCTGCCTGGGCGCAATAAACCACTAACTTCAACAAAAAGGCAGAGTCAGTGAGCACTTACTCTAATATGTGTTCTCACAATAAAGTGTTGCCATTTTATGAGTCTTTACTACCGCTATGCCTATAATAAATTTTGGAAGCAGGTAATCATGAAATGGTTTAAAAGACTTTAATAACTTCCCCTTTCTCAATCTTTGCCCCTCCCCAAAGAAGACAATTCTGGAGAACGTAAAAATGCAATGCCATAACTGTATTTTCAAAAACATGTTTAAATACTTCATACTTCATTTCAAAAATCTCAAAAATGTGAAAATAAATGATCAATTTCCCTTTATACTTGTCCTTAAAGAGCATCTTTATCTAAGCATTTTCTAGATGGTATTCTGTTCAAAATAAGCAAAACACTGACCCTAAGGCCTTGTAAGTTGGTCTGACTCTGCAAACTAAAACATCCTTGAAAGGTGTGTGAGATATAATCTTTTTAGAAAAATAATAAAAAGGAGATCAAAGCAAAGCACATACCACCTGCATTATTTTCTAGTAAGTAGGGTAACTTTCTGAGAAGAGCTGCCTGGATAAATGGCCAAGAAGTATGGCTAGACTCTCTTATAATGGTTCAATGGGCTTCAAAAGTATCGAAAGTACTAGTAAATATTAGCGCAAATTAACAACTTGCCCAACATAATAGCTCAATCTGTATATTCCCCCTACCCCCCCCCCCCAATTTAAAAAAATAAAATAAAAAGGCTTGGTCTCACTCAAAGTAAGTACTCAAGGGACTTATTTTTGGTTTAACAGTAACTAAAACTCATAATTCACTGAAGACTAAAATGTAAGTAACACAATTTGGCAGGGCATAATAGCGATCTTCAATTAAAAATTTATTGCAGAATGCAAAAATGTAAGTAGCGTTAAAATGTGTGAAAAATGGATGTATTTGGAAAAGCTCAAATATTTCCATTAGGATAAAATTCTGCTTCTATGTTTAATCAATTCCTTGGAATTTATCAGGAAACAAACTTATAAAACCAAAGCTATAGTATCTAATCAAAACAGCCATTGGTTCTGAAGCACCCAATTTTTACATGTGTATAAATGTCTGCCTGTTAAATACAGGCTTTGAGAACTATTACTAAGATGGAACTTGCAACCGTCTTAGCAACAGTGAATAGAATAGCTTTATCATAAATCTATGGTGTAGTAAAAGTTCAGGAGAAATAGGGAGCAGGTTCAGTCTGAATTGGAAATAACCCCTGGTTGCCTGAGACCCTGACCCTTCATGGTTGGGAGCATTGAAGATGTATCATTGCTAGCTGTATACATCTGCAGGAAGGCCTGGGAACACAAAACTTTTACAGTGTGTAGAGAGGAAGGATGGAAGTCACCAAATCCTGTGGGATCTCCATCTTAGAAAGGGAAGTAATTAAGGCCTAGCTTTCCACTATCATTTTCTGAGGGCTCACTAAGTGGTTATCTCATTCACTCTGCTTTAGCACTGCAATGCCTCCACTACATTCAGGTTTACCTCATTTTGTCTTTTTCAGATTGAATCTTGGACTACTCTCTGTCCCCGGCTCTCAACCACCCTCCATCCCATCCAAATAAACATAGGAATTTCAGAAAAAGCAGTGTGCTTGCTATGCAAACTCGGCTTCAACATAAAACCCCAACTCCTTCTTCGATAACAGAGCAGCTGTGTGGAGACCTAGAGCAGCAGTTCTCAACCTGTGGGTCGCGACCCCCAGGAACTGTATTAAGGGCCGCGGCACTAGGAAGGCTGAGAAGCACTGTTCTAGAGCCCACCCTGCACTCACTCCTGCCTACCCACCCACTTGCCTGCCATCTATGGAAGAAGGGGGCTTCCCTAAAGGAGCAGAAATGGACAGGGGAGTACACTATTACACTATGAAATGGCCAAAGGGTCGCATCCTTTGGCATGTTCGGATTCTTGAATTATGCCTCTTAGTTTCTGAGGGCAAATACAGTCTAAGTGAAGGCAGAGTGGATAGTCAGCAAAGCAGATCTCTCACCTGAGGGGTTCGGGAGGAGCTAGGACTGCTGGAGGCCGAAGAGACCATGCTCACGTTGGGGTTCATGCTCCGCTCCCTCTCGTCCTGGTAGATGCGATCCCGCTCCACCTCTGGCAGATTGAGGAAATTCTGCATGGCCCTCAGGTTTACCAAAAGAGACTGAGAGGCTGTCCGAGGGTCTTCTTCCTTACGCAGAATCTCAGACAACAATCCCTGATTAAATGGGGAAAAATAAAGAGGTCAGGTCACATGTGCAGGTGTATGTGTGTCGTTTCTGTCTTCTGTGCTCTTCCCCTTTACTTGCTTGATGTAACCAGCTGGCTCTGATGTCAAGAACCTCACGCTTATTCCTCAAGGTTCTCCTGCACAAAGATGTCGTAGGAATGTGCTTGTCTTCTGGGGGCTGTGCCTTATTTTAGGACCATCCTATTCTGACACATTATCATTACTGTAATAATGGTCGGTGTACAGACATGCCAGCTAGCAAGGTAGGCACTCGGGAAGAATTGTGAAACTGCAATCACCACCAGGTGCCTCCTACAAGTATTTCAGGAACTGTTAGAACTCTCTCTGCTTGAAACTGGGAACACTTGGCAGTCCTGCTCAGCTTTACAAATCTGCCAAGTTTGGTAAATTTAGTTTCGACATTTAAACAGCATGGGAGATTTACACCGATTAAAAAAAAAAAAAAAAAAAAGTTTGGCTGAATTTCTGTGGGACCGGCCACTGTTTTCAATATAGATGTTTCTTATGGAAAAAAAAAGGACACAAAGAAAATGGCTATAATTTGTGTTAACCCTCTAATTACTTCCCAATCTACACATATGCAATAGTTATCCCTATATATATGTACCAGGGGGCATCCAAACCTTTTTATGAGGTGCCCTCAAGAGAGAAGCTCTAATTTCACCATTAAAGCAATGAAAATGTAGTCCCATCCAGTGATGGGCAGGCCAACAGAGCACAGAGCACACCCGGACAATAGTGTGTATGGAAAGCTGTGATAGGCTCAGATACTTTCTGAATGCGTGACTCATCCACATAGAAAGCTTTAAATAGAAAATTAGTGTTTCCATGTACGCTAATGACAGAATTCACAAAGAAAATGAAAAGGTTGCATAGTCTAGAGAAAGCTAGTATGGATTCAAGAAAATGGCTGGAGAGCTAAGGTGGGACATTGTTGTATTGGGGCAGCTGCAGATCCATTTCCATTCTGTATGCTGGTTGGATTACTGCACAGAGGTATTACTTTGTATTCTTAGCTAATATCCCTTCTCAGGACAGGGTCAGATCAGTTTAGGATTATCCCCCAGGAAGAGTTGAGATGTTAATCCTAGGTCTTAGAACAGATAGAGCAACCCCAAATCAAGAAAAGTCACTTCTGTGAACATTTCAAATTACTAAAATTTGAAGGTGTTTTAAAGTTAACATGGCTATAGTCTTTGTGATAGTTATTAGGATTATATTCAAGAAATTTAAAGGCAAAGTCTATAAACTTATTCTTCCTCCACAAAATTATCTTCAGTAATTATGGAGTGCATTACAGAAAAAAAAATTTGCATACAAACTAGTGACATGACAAAAACTGTTATTCTAATGGATCGTGGCTCAAAATTATAAGTCTGTTCATTCCTAATTAATAAACAGGTATATATTGTCTTTATTTATTTCTTGTTTGGTTCACTTTTTTTTTTTTTGTACTTTGAAACTATATAGCTCCCTCCCCTACATTTTTATTTTTACATGTTGGACTACCTTGTTGTAAAGTTAGTCTATTTCTAAGGGAAATAAAGATAAAGCATCCTTGAGGATGCTCTTCTTCATTTTTCAAGTAAAAGAGACAGAATATTTGTATTTTAGGAGGCTGAGGAACATAGTGCTGCCTCTGTTTCATTTGCCTAATTGAAAATAAAGTCTCAAATGAACAAGGTGGCCAGCACCACCTCCATGTCTGACCCCCAGAGAATTAGAACACCACTTCAAATTGCTTACTTAAACTCCCATCTGTGTATCCCTGGTCCCAAAGTGGATTCTTTTTCACCTCAGACATTTTCAAAAACAAATGGCTAACTGGTGGGCATGCGAAGAGTTTTAGTTGTTTTGTCGAGTCTTTTTCATTTTAGTTATGTGCTCTTAATTATTTAAAGTACTTTTTTAAATGTAGTTCAAATTCTACAGGCTCATAAATGTAAAGTAAGTTTATTTAATTAGTTGAAAATCATCAGAGGAAAAAAGAATCAAAAGAAAAAATCTACAGTGTAACTTACATATACCACAAATCACCCCATCTAATTATCAAGATAAGTAAATGTTTATCATATTGAAACTGTCTTGAATAGAACATAAATTAATAATTTATCTCACATAAATATTTCTAAAGCCCTTGCCACTATGTCATCTGGCATTTTAATTACCAACCAGCCAGGCAGGAGGTGTCACTGGACAGTCCCATTATGCAATCTGAGGTACAGAAAATGTGGCATGGCACCTGGGCACCGACAAAAAGATGTACTTTTATGAATAGGAAGGTCATGAATATTGAGAATGTGCAAATGGAGGGAAATTAATAAATTAACCGGGATATAGCTTATTAAACTTTCATATCAGTAATCATATTAAAACATATTGTAAGAATGGAATAAAGTGATCATTAAGTATTTTCCTCGTTGTAGGCAACAGAGCCTTCTCCAGGGAGACATTATAACAATTTCCTCCACAGTGTTAGGCTGAGGTTATGTAAGATCAGGAAACATGTTGACTGAAAAGGAGAATGAACATCTGCCCAAGGTAAAGAGATACCTCCAAAATAGAGCTTAGGTGACAAGTCACTAGAAAAAGAACGGAGCAGGAAAAGGGACCCTCAAACAGGTCTTCTCCCTGGCCAAGGGATGGAGAATTCTGCAAGCTTTATATAACTTCTAGCACCAGCAAAGAATATATGAGTTTGGTAGAAAATTCATTAAAAGCAAAATAATTTAAAGTGCAAAACAAGATAATATAATGCCATCTAGTTGCTTACTATCCCCACAAATAAAATAAAGGGCTACATGTACTCTTACATTTTCTAATATTTTAAAATAATACCCCTTGTAACAAATTAAATGATCTTACAGTTCTCAGTCGCAGTTTCTGTCACTTAGCTTTGATTTCTATACTACTTCAACAAATTACTTAGCTTGCCCCAAATTGTTAGTATATATGATACATGTTGAGGTTCAAAAGCTTGGGAAACATAACCATTGTTGGTTCTATAAAATTTACTTTCAAGTTTTTGCACTAGCCCTGATGCCTTTTCTGGGACAATCAAGAAACTACCTTTGAAGGCCTTTAACTCTATAAAAAAAAGCAGTAGCAGAACATGAGCATGCATTAGGTTTTAGGAACACTGAGCCCCTCCAAGACCCCCATGCTACTTCAAGGCTGAAAGCAATCATTAAAGTCATTAATGACCAGATTTTAACAGGCATCCATTTTCTTCAAGGCTCTCAGATTGCTGGTAACTCTCTAGGATTCGGCTGTATCTCATATTGTTTCCTAGGGAGCCTTAAATACAATATCTCTCATTGACTATCTAAGGAACCCTCAAATTCAACACGCCAAGTCTCAAAATGACAGACTGGTCCATTAACACTTTTCTTATTTACAGCTTGATACCAAGCTCAAAGATGGAGGAAGCTTTGGTGGACGGATGCCACTATACCAGCAGTTCTCAACCTGTGGGTCGCGACCCTCAGGAACTGTATTAAAGGGTTGTGGCATTAGAAAGGTTGAGAACCACTGCATTATATGATGGCAGGAAGATTTTATAGTACTACAAGGTAAAAGATGCCAGGCATCATAAATTCAAGACAGAACTAGTGCTGCTTCAGCTCAAAGGAGAGAGAAAGTATCCTTGCCAATGTCAGGATTCAGGGGAGACTTATCGGAAGAGGTGAGGAAATTTAGCCGGGACTTTAAGTATAGATATAATACTACATGGATATAGAGACAGTGGTGAGACCGGGCAAAGGGGAAGGGGAGGGACTGAACAGTATTACAGTATTAGCAAATGTGGAAGAAAAAGAATGAACATGCTTACTTCAGAATACCAAGAGAAGTTTCTTTTCTTAAAATTCAAAAAAAAAGTACAAAAAGTGATAAAGTGGTAAAAGATGTTTGGAAGTGAAAATAACACAATCCACACTAATAAAATTCTGAACTACTTGAGTATACACAAGCTAACCAGCAAACATTACTCCCCCCCAAAATGAAGTGATATTAGATAATCTGTTCAGTGTTTTTGTCACCTGCAACAAATTAGGCTTTCAATATGCAAAACATCTTCCTTCCAGAAAAACAAATGATCACGATTCCATTTAATTGTAATTTAATGAGGCATAATTTATTTTTTAAAGTGATATACACCAGGTGTGTACTAAGGAAACTGGCCCAGCCAAACGCCCAGGATTCCCTTTGGAAAAAGCCTCAAACTAGCTGGAGACTGTTTTCATTTCTGTGAATTATGTTTTTGTTTGCAGCAGCTCAAGTGGGAGGTAGATAGGGTAACGTTCAGCATTCACCTATTTACTCTAACATATATACCCTTGGAGTAACTTAATCCAAAGAAATGCTCATTTATCACATAAAGCGAATTGTAGCAAAGTGTTAGGTGGGATCCAATCTGAACAAAGGCAAATACACAAAGTGTCACATAAACTCCAAACAGCTTATAAGTACTTCTGATCGCTATGCTTAAAGTAAAATCATACACTGACCACTTCTTTAGAAACATTTGGATTGGGTGTTTTAAAGAAAATAAGCCCTGTCCCCCGATAACATATTTTAATTATTAATTCTAGAATGTGTGAACAAATTATGAAAGGTGTTTAATGACAGTCATCTTCAGAATCAAGTTACATCTCTTTAACGAGGTATGATTCAGAACATTCATTACACAGTAGTGAGTCTGAGGATATAGTTCAGCTCATAATTATATATTACCGTATATACTCAAGTATAAGCCGAGTATTTTCGGCACAAAATTTGTGCCAAAAAACCCGAACTCGGCACAAATTTTGTGCTGAGAAAACTCGGCTTATACTCGAGTATATACAGTACTTTAAACAAATGGTGTCATAACCAATCAACAAGGTTAAAAATATTTCATATACTCCCATTTTACAGGTAAAATAAAACTACAGGAGTCACAGGTGGAAGGGGCCTTGGCACTCATTTAGGTCAACACACCACCCTGCTCCTGAACAGAACCCACAAGTCACATATGTCCCTTGAAATGTCAAAAACAAACAAACAAACAAAAAAAAAAACTTCCTTCCAAAGGTACTCCCCACCGCTGTTTCACTCTCTGCCCCTTTGCATCCTCATTTGTTAGCCTTATTTTTCACACAATCCCAGAACGTCTGGGTCCAGGCGACAGAAGAGCCAAAACCTGGTCTTTTCTTAAGGAAGCCAAGTAATACCAAATTCCTAGCCTAATCACACAAAGCAAATGCTTCTATTTTGGTGATCAATTCAAAGTGAGTCAAAGCAGTGAAATTACTGGCTTGGCTGTGCAAAATATCAGCATCCTGCCACCTGAAAGCTCACCTAGCAAAATCATTTCTCTCCTAATCTTCAGTCTCGTTTCCTTCAAGGTGCCCTAGAGAGGCATTTTCCCCTCTGCTCACAAATATGGACAGGTTTCCCTGGGTCCCCTTTTCATAATCTACACCCCACTATGAATCTGACTGCTGAAATTCATTTGTGTAATGCTAAAAATACCCACCCAACCCACCCCCCGAGCATTGCTTAGCCATGAAGCTAGAGTACTTAGACTGATTTGAATAAAGGGTACACAAGGCACAACAATGACAATTTGATTTTTATTATTAAGAATGATGTGTTAAATCCTCAAAGAAAATGTCATTATTGCATTAGTTTAATAAAACCTCTCTTTTATTACAATATTTCTTTATTAGGAAAGACAGCCTATGCATGTGGCATTTTTGTAGGATAGGGTGGATGGAATTGAGCATCTGAAGGGAATTAATGTTCTCTGCAAATATAAATGCATATATAAAAGTAACATTTGCAGACAAATGTTGTTACTATAGAGATATATTCTGCAAAGCACTAAAAGACTAGATATATATGTATGCCCACTGCAGTCGGATATTTTTTTCTCAATTCTCTCCACCAGGATGGCACCAGTTCTGGCTCCCACTTTTGATACTTATTGTTCTTTACACCGTGGTACTATAAAACCTTCCTCCCATGATTAACTCCTTGAGAGCAGGATCCGTATGCTTCGCATTTAGTGATTAGTTGGTAACTTATAGGAATAGAGGCTCAAAGAAAGCAGCAAATGCTTATTTTGTACGTTTCTAGGAGTGGGAGCCCTGTCTTTGCTGCATAGGAGCAACAGACCCTGGTAGGCTACATAATGAAAGTCTGAGTCATATTATACTCAAGATCTTTTAATTCAGCCTATTGAAAATAAGATAGTTGAAACTGAAATTTGGGGTCATGCAAACTCCACTTAAGAACAAATATTCCATGTACCCCAAATCTGCAGTTTATTAAACGGAACATTTGTCTCACAATCAGCTTTCCTTCTCATACATACGCTAAAACTTCACTGGAGCCACCTGATACATCAGAATAGAGTTAAATACGCAACACAAAGTGTGGGGTACAACAGAACATTCTTGAAGCCACAATAGTCTATGAGCTCATAACTGCAATACCCTTGACCAAACCACAGGTGAATACATACAATGGAAGAAGAACTCAGCCCAAACCAAATTTCTGGCAACTTTACCACTTTTTGCCATTTTATCTATGCACTAATGATCCCTTCTTCCTCACTATCTACAGGAAATCTTAGGCACTGGAGTAGGAAGCTATGAACAATCCAAGTCAAAATTTTCTGAACACGTTAGCACCAAAAATTGAAAGCAAACAGAACTGAACAGGTTCCCTTTGGAAACATTTTTACCGGTGGTTTTCTCAGCTCTGGGCACATACGTGGTTTCTACTCACACCTCAAGTACCTGGCACCACGACTATTTCATTCACAAAGTTCTGGGCCCCAGTTATTTCTAGTTTTCATGAGTGTTCTGTGAAACAACTGTTGGCAAGCTGCCCAAAAAATTTACTGGCTTTGGCTACTTTGTCAAAACATTGGCAAAAATAGTACTTTCCACAAACAAAACAAAACAAACCCAAAAAATACATTTATTGAATATTTATGCCTCAAATGTATCAGATGCCTACATATATAAGTAAAGCAGTCTTTTAACAACACAGAGTTGACTCTGTCCTCAAACAGTTATAAAACATTATTCCTTCCTGCTGAAATATTTCTGTATTAAATTTAATCACCTTCAGGGTCAAAAGCATCTGTTCTCACATAGCACATGAGACACATCACAGCACTTATAACACAAAAGGATTACCAGTTTGAAGTCTATTTACCGCTTGCACCTCCTTGAAGAAAGGGTGTGTCTTTCACCTTCCACTCCATGATGGCAGGAATGATTAAGGGTAAAGTAGGCACGAGTGTGAACTCTAAAGTCAGACTCGCTGGGTTCAAAATTGGGCTTTGATTGAACAAGGATCATTTAATCTCCCTATGGCACATTTTCCTCACCTATAAAATTGAGATGATTCTACCTCCTACCTAGAGTTCCCTAGAGAGCTTATAGCAGTACATGACACATAGCTAAGAGTTCCATTCGTGTTAGCCATCATTATAACGCCTAGCATAGCCTCCGAATACGTAATAACTATTTGTTAAATGAATAAAAAGAACAATTATCCTGGTACATTTCTTTTTTTTTAATTTGAAACTTTAAATATTCAAGGCCCTCTAGTAATACTTTGCTAAATGTCTTCTCATAGAGAAGGAAAAAGATACAAAGAATAACTTTTAGGAAGTGGAATGATTTGAGATAGGAGAATATAAAGAAAAATATAATAAATTATATAAAATGAATATGGATATATGGATATTCCAGATAGCATTAAATTGAGGTATTCACTTTATACTTCAGAAAAGTAAAACAACTTTCCTTCTTGAAGTCACTTTGCTATCATTTAAAAGAAGTTTTAATTCATATCATTGTTTAAACATGGGCCATAATTATAGTGTGTCATAAAATTAATTTAGCAGATCATAACTAACTTTTTATAAAGAATTGGATGAAATTTAACAGCTTAGAAAATACCAGAGTGTTTTATACATGGTATTACTATTATTTCACAAAGATCTCTTTTCGTTGTTTATTCATGAAGGCTTTGCTATAGAAACATACAGATAGATAAAGAGAGGTATAAATAAGATAGAGCTAGAGATAGGCATACATATATTTGTATTTCTTGCGGTTACTACAGTCAGAGAGGGAGGGGGATTGGTGGGATTACACCTGTGGTGCATCTTACAAGGGTATATGTGAAACTTAGTAAATGTGGAATGTTAATGTCTTAGCACAATAACTAAGAAAATGCCAGGAAGGCTGTTAACCAGAGTGATGAAAATGTGTCAAATGGTCTATGAAACTAGTGTATGGTGCCCCATGATCACATTAATGTACACAGCTATGATTTAATAAAATAAAAAAAAAAAAAAGCAGAAGAGTTTTTAAGCACTGGCACAGGGTAATGGAAAGGAGGATGTTGGGGGAGGTTGGTCAGTGTGATTAGTTCTTCAGTGTTTGCTGATTGGCACCTGTGGAAGGTAGACTTCTAGCCACTTATGGAGACTGGGAGACACAGCACTATCTTCCTTGATGATTATATTTCAAAGTGATATCTTTCAGGTCCCTGAGACAGTCATTCCTAAGTTGCAGAACATGTTTGTGGGTTATTTATGTGTTGTTTGCTTTTTAATGCCTGTTCAAGTCTCTACCATTTTTCTTTGTCAGACTGTCTGCCTTTTATTTTTGCTTCATAGGTCCTTATATACTCTGAATATGTATTTTCTATGTATTGTAAGCATCTTATCCCAAGATGTGCCTTGCTTTCTCACTCCATAATGGTGTTTTTTGATGAAAAGAAGTTCTTAATTTTCAGGGAGTCCAATTTGTTAATGTTTTCCTTTATTGGTTTTTAAAAATCCTATTTTTCCACTTTTTTTATTGTTGGGGATTCATTGACGGCACAAGGAACCAGGTTACATTGATTGTATTTGTTAGGTAAAGTCCTTCTTATAAATGTCTCCCATCCCCCCAAAAGTGTTTTTATCCTAAACGATGCAGATAATTTAAAAAATTTTCTGCATTTAGGTCTATGCTCCATCTCTTATTAAGCATGAGGTCTCTTATTCCTCTGAACAGGACAGCCAGGGCAGTACGGAATAGAAGTGGTGATAGTGGGCATCCTTGTCTTATTCAAAATCAGATTAATTTGAAAATAAAAACAATTTTTAAGAAGTAAAGTAGTTGTTGGGTGGCACCTGTGGCTCAAGGAGTAGGGTGCCAGCCCCATATACTGGAGGTGGTGAGTTCAAACCAGGCCCCGGCCAAAAACTGTGAAAAAAAAAAAAAAAGTAAAGTAGCTGTAATTTTATCTGAAAATATGGTCAAACTCTAGAGGACCTTTAGTCAAATTCAGTTTTATTCCATGAAATGCTCGCTTCAAAAGATGGGACCTGAAGACTAGCACTTTAAAAGAACATGCCTAAAACATATAAACCTCCCACATTTCCTATGTTCTACCTGGTAAGATCCCAAATATCTGTATGGCTTAGTTCTTCAAATAAGTCTTTCTTTGATAAGTTATACAAAGAGGAACAGTGAAAGTAGATTTTATCATAATTCCATATGGGTCACCATTGGTGCCTGGCCATAGACCACACCCTGCAAATCATCACACATTTAGAGGAAAGGAATACAGCCCCAGAAACAAAAAATTACTCACTATGTGAACTTAAGAGTGTATGTAATTAAACTTTCTCAAAGTGGGATTAGGCATTACAGAATCCAGTTAGCATGTTTTAGTCTCCCGCCACAAACTTTTAGAAAGCAACTTAATCTTTTTATCCTTAGATCTCATTCGTAACTTAGGTTGAGTCCTGTGCTGGCTTGCAGCAGTAGAGAAGGGAGTTGTCACATCTGTTACAGCATTGACTGAGGCTGTCACTTCATGGAACCTCAGAGTTTGGAGAACAAAATCTAACAATTGATAAATTCATTTATGTATTCAGTGGCTACTTACACATTTTCTACAATATGTAATGCATTCAAAATTCTTCCCTTATTCAAGGAGGTTAAAGCTTATTCAACCTCCCTTATTCTGCCCTTATTCAAGGAGGTTAAGGCTTATATATGGATGCCCATATATAAAATAATCACACTTTAAGGAAGAAAGTAATTGCTACTACTTGTTTTTATATATTTATCCTTTAGGCCAGTGTTTTTCAATCTTTTTTTTTTTATCTCACCACACACTTGAACCTATAGTTAAACTTCTGTGGCACACTTAAATTTTGTTGATCAAAAAAAAAAAAAAAAAGGAGTTAGGAAAAGAATATTTACTGTACTTAATGTACTTTGAACTTCTTTTGAAAATAATTTAATTAATAAGCTATAAAAATTTTCATGGCATACCTAATGTCCCCTTCATAGTACACATTGAAAGCAAGAACATGAACTATATTAGAACTGACAACTGAATCTTTTCTAATATTAACCTCATTTTATTTTAGCCATTTACAAAATATTTAGTAATCTGATATGTGCCAGGCACTATCCTAGGTACTAGAGATATAGTTGTAAATGAAAAGACAGTGTCTCTGAGGTCACATAGCTTATCTTGGAGAAGGAGGTATATAAATTGGTCTTGAAGTATGAAAAAAGTTTTTAAACATGTAAAGACTATTCTTTGTGTTTATAAAAATATTCTAGACAGAGACAACAATGGGACAAGAGCATAAAAAATTAAGGGGACCATTTAAGGCAGTGTGGGCCACAATTAATAGTTAAGACTTGTTAGGAGATAGAACAAATAAAAGGCCATGATAAAGAGGTATCTATTGCCTACTTGGGTTCTGAACCATGTGAACAATAAAACAGTGGGTTGAGATGGAGTAAGATCAGCAGGTGCAACGTGGTAGAAGAGTCAATGGGCCTGAACTGAACAAGACTAGGGTAGGTCTACCCCTGGCAAGATTAAGCCTCTGCTTAACTTACAATGTCAAGTTGAAGAAGAAAATTATCTTCTAAGATAAAAGTAGTTTTGAATTGGGTCAAGCTTTTCCAACTATTTTCTTTAAATTTATCCATCAGATAAATCTACACAACACTAGAAAAGCATACAGATGAAGAGGGTCAGAGTTATACTAATTCGGTGCCTGAAGAAGACAGCAGTAGCAGGAGGGAAGTGGTGCTTCTCGTTAATGTTCAGTAGCTCCTTCTTCTTTTTTCATTTGCCCCTTTGAACTTAATCATTAAGCAAATGTTCAAAAAGAGAAAGGCCCTCACATTGAGGGAAAGAAATCAGTGTTTTCTCCATACAGTGTTAGTACTTTTCTGGAACTCTTACTGTGATACCCATCACTGATCCTTTTGGGTATCCTCCTTGGTTTCTGGTGAGAAGACTGTGTTTTGTCCCCAGAATTTGAAATTAATCGGAATATCCATTAAATATCTGAGGCCAAACCATTCCCAGAAGTGAACATATGTTCCCTATTCTCTTTCCCGTACAAATTAGCCTGGCCATATTGTCTAACACAGCCTATCAAAGGCCGGCTGGCAATGAGTATGAATCACATAATTAAGATATTTCTACAATAATGTTTATAAAGACTTTCCAACAATAAAATTACAGCAACATGGAATAATCCCCAAGTATGAATGTTAAAGCCCCATGTCAAATTCTTATGCATTTATAAGCTAAATTTCCCAAATCTATTTTGGAAAAATCATTCTTAGAAAGGTCTTATTCTCCCAGCAGAAGTTCCTGATGCCTGGAGAGATGCAATTTCTTCAGTTATCTCCCTGCTAAAGATGTCTCTGCTGGATGTCAGAGTTACTTTTGTTTAATGAATGCAAAATCTCCCACAAGCCCCACCTTTCAAGAGACCAAGAGTTCATTGGACATATTTAATTAGCCCAGCACTAGTTATACTTATGAAATTGAAAAAGTAGTCATTAATTCCTAAAGCAATAGTTTCAGGTGAAGTTATAATCTCAGAACTCAGTACTGAATTGTGCCCAAGACTACAGGAGCAGCTTAATAGTGCAGAAAAAGGAGAAGATCCCTCACCAGGATGTGTCAATCTTGCCAGTTAATTAGAATCCTTGACCTGTGAATATGAACTCCATTTAAAGTGCTCTCCATCCTTCCAACTGGGTTATCTGCCTGAAGGTGATAATGAATGATGATAGTAACTCAGACAAAGCTCCTGATAAATCATAATAATAACATTTGTTGAAAACTTGTATAGCAGGTGTTTTTCTGAAAACCTTATGCATGGTATATAAGCTTATATAGTAACTATCATTACCCAATGTATAGCACCTTTCTTCCAAGTCTTAAACAATTTGGCAAATAAGACCAAAAGAAAAGTTTAAGACAAAAATATCACCTTCATGAGAGAGAGAGAAAATGAAAGAGGGAGAATGAAAGAGAGAGAAAGAGAGACAGACAGACACTAATTGGGAGGAATGTACCTTAGAATAAGAACCAAGCCTTCTACTTGAATTCTGGAATTAGGCTGACATGCCAACTCAGTTCCAGGGGTGTGGAATGTGACAGACCTCTTCCCTTTGGGGGAAGTCCTTTGAACTTAATTCTTGGATCTTGGAGGGGCTATCCAGAATTTGTGTTCTCCATGGAGGGCAAATCTGGGATGGGACTGAGTCAAGCAGTGTCCTGTTCTTCCTCTGAGATCACAGTGATGATGGCTTCACTCTTTCAGGGGAAGTAAGGACATAGAATTCTATTAGTTGGCCTCTCTTTATAATATAGACATATGAGGAATGAGTATGAAACATTCTCTGTAACTTGATAAATAAAACTCAGTGGGAGTTTTTCTATCATATTTTTTTTCTAATTATGAAAGTAATGTGGGAGATCATTGTGAAACTTACAGATTTTTAAGCAAGGAAGTGACATGATAACTTGTTTGTTTTAGAAGGTAATTTTGGCAGCTGCAAGGAAGGGTTTGAGAAGAGGCACTAGAGACAGAAAAAGCATTTGAGAGTCTGTGAGAAAGACAAATACTCTTACCCTCTCTCTGGGTAGGACAATGGCACCAGGAAAATGATGAGAACATTAATGAGATAATTCCTATGCCACTGAGAGGGATAAGACATGTTAACAGATTTGGTGTAGTGGACGTGAGACTGGGAGAAGCCAAAGTAGTTCCAAGATTTAGGACAGACATTTGGATCATGATTTATGCTTTGGTTCCAGAACCATAATATTCCCCTAGATGAAGACTCTCATCATCACATTTGGTAAAGATGGAAATCATCCTTGTGAGAGACAGAAGGGGTGGGTTGTCTTGTTTTTATTTTATAGATGTGAAAACTCAAAGCACATTATAGGTACTGGCTCTGTTCAGACTTATAGTTGGATTCTAGTATTGTCATGTAGTTTTTATTAAGTGCTTTCTCAATTTTCTAGAGGATTTCCTACCCAGGGGTGTATACGTTGCCTGCATTAAAATATTTGGCTCTGGGTGGTGCCTGTGGCTCAGTGAGTAGGGCACCCGTCCCATATACCTAGGGTTGTGGATTCAAACCTGGCCCTGCCAAACTGCAACAAAAAAATAGCTGGGTGTTATGGTGGGTGCCACAGTAGTCCCAGCTCCTTGGGAAGCTGAGGCAAGAGAATCTCCTAAGCCCAAGAGCTGGAAGTTGCTGTGAGCTGTGACACCACAGCACTCTACCAAGGGCAACAAAGTGAGACTCTGTCTCTTAAAAAAAAAAAAAGAAAATACTTGGCTCTATTTGTTAGGTTGCCTTCACCAGAAAAGTTAGAATTAGGGTTTTAGTGTGGAAATACCAGACTAATGGCCTAATGTATGCACAAACCTTGGTCATACATTTTGCTGGGAGTCATCCCTTTCAATTAAGTCCAAAAGTGACTCAGAGACCCTCAGTGGTTACAGGTAAAAATATCTTAAATTTAGGTAAAATGAAATGGGGTGATCCTCCCAACTCTAACTATGGTTCTCTTCTCTTTCCCTCTGCCCAATCCCTCTGGGATTGTCCACTGAAGAAAGGATATAGGAATAATAATCATCTAAATCATCTATACTGTAACAAAAGTGGAAAAATTCACTCATTTACTTATTGAATAAATACTTGGGAGCTTTCTATGTATCAGACACTGCTCTAAACCCTGGAGAGAAGTCAGTAATCAAAAAAACCCCTGAAAACTTACATGAAAACCCCTGAAATCCTCAGGGGATTTCATGTAAACCCTCAGGGGATTTTGAAAACTTACAAAAAAACCCCTGAAATCCTCAGAAAACTTACATTATAGTAAGAAGAGACAGACAAAATAAATAAATAAACCTATTATGTGTAAGATGGTTACAAGTGGTATGGAGACCAGGAAAGAAAGTGGAAAGAGTAGGGGGAGTATTCCCTCGCTTCCCTACGGAAGAGATATCTGGGATTAGAGAATGACCTGGGCATTTTGGGCTTCATTAGATGAGGAAAATAAACAGAAATGAAGGGAATGAATAAAGACTAGTCCTATGATTTCTAAGGCAAATGGTGGTGGGAAACCATGATGGCTGAGGGTCTTGCTAAGCTTATGCTAAGCTTCCTCTGAATGAGCTCCAGCTCTTCGGAAGCTGCTTCCTTGTGAACTGCCAGGTGGTTAAGAATGGCTTTTAGGCAGCACCCATAATAGCTCAGTGGTTAGGGCACTGCCCACATACACTGAATGAGGCAGGCAGGTTTGATCCTGGCCCGGGCCTGCTAAACAACAATGACAACTGCAACAACAAAAAAGATAGTAGGACTTTGTGGCGGGTGCCTATAGTCCCAGCTACTTGGGAGGCTACGACTTGAGACTCTGTCTCAAAAAAAAAAAAAAAAAAAAAAAAAATGGCTTTTAATTATTGGAAAAATACACAGTAAGAAAACCTTGACCTAAATTGCTTTCAAAACTCAGGAAATGAAAAAAGAGGGAAAACTAATATTGAAGAACATTATCTCTGTTTAGAACAATACCTTTCAATTCTTTGGTGACATTATCTTTTAAACACAAAGAGGAACACATCCTTTTAGAAACTCTTCTTGTGTTTTATTACCACTTTATCCCAAGCAATAGTTTTAGAGGGAAAATATGGCAAGAGATATTTTCATCTTTTTACCTGTGGCTTTTGTTCCTGCTCAGGAGATAAAATTAAACGATAAATACCAGACAGTACAATTTTAATGGCTTCACCTTTGCTGTGAGTTATGGAAGATAGCAGTCCTTTTAGGGACAATCTAAATTTCAGCATGTAAACTTTTATAGCGCAAAATCTTAAGATTACAATGATAGATGTAAAATGTTTTTGGTCCTGCTGCTTAGATATACTCTTGGATCCTGACTTAACAATGGTTCAATTTACGATTTTTTGACTTTATGGTGGTCTTCATACAACCATTCTATTTGATACTTTCACCACAGTACTTAATAAGTTACATAAGATATTAGATATTTTATTATAAAATAGGTTTTGTGTTATATTATTTTGCTCAACTGTAGGCTAATTCAAGTTTCTGAGAGTATTTAAGGTAGGCTACGTACGCTAACCTTTGATAGGAAGTGTTGGAGCAAAGGGAAAATTTCCTCTACACTCTTGGAAGGATTGCAGAAAAATCAACTCATAATAAAACAAATTAGTAAAACAAAAGCTATACAAATTTTACTGTTGCCACGGGCAGGGGGAGAATTATAGCATGATTGCCCAATATTCATGAGACTCAAATACTTATATATCCTCATTTCACAGGGGAGGGGGAAGATGGAAGATAAAGGTAATTCTGTTGAAGGGCAATCTGTGATTATTAGACAGGCTGAATAGATGCTTGGGAGAATGAGCACATAGGGGAGAAACAGATTGAGTTGCAAATGATTCTCATTGGAAATTGAATTAGCCTGAGAGACAGATATTATTTTTGACCAGTACTGGTTGCATTCTTTATCTTATGTCCTGCAATAGATAACAAGATAATGGAGAGAAGACAGGCAGACAATTGTTCTTCCTTATAGGTCTCTCTGGTCTTTTTGTTTTTTTAATTTTTATTTTTTTATTGTTAAATCATAGCTGTGTACATTAGTGCAATTGCCTGTACCCATTCTAAGATGCACCATAGATGTGGCCCCACCCATTACCCTCCCTTCACCAAAACCTCCCCCCTCCCTTCCCCTTCCTTGACCCTTTCCCCATAGTCTTGTGCTATAGTTGGGTTATAGCCTTCATGTGAAAGCTATAATTTAGCTTCATAGTAGGGCTGAGTAAATTGGATACTTTTTCTTCCATTCCTGAGATACTTTGCTAAGAAGAATACGTTCCAGCTCCATCGATGTAAACACGAAAGAGGTAAAGTCTCCATCTTTCTTTAAGGCTGCATAGTATTCCATGGTATACATGTACCA